>PVKZ01003871.1:0-109501 GCA_004027375.1 Macroglossus sobrinus | reverse complement strand
AAACAAGCCTATATTTTTTTGTTAAGATTTAGAAAGAGCCAGATAACCGCATGGCAGAATGTTCACTAGCAAGGACGGGAACTCCAGGACTTCCGGTGGGTAGGGCACTCACAGACCAGACGGGAAGCAGAGCGAGCCCCGTTTTGCCTGTGTCCGAGCTCCTTCTTTGGGTCAAGTGCTGTGCTAGGCACTTTCCATATGTGGAAAAAGAAAATTAAAAGCCGTATTTTTCTATTCACAATTTTACTTGATCACAGTTGTACCTGAATTATTGCTTCAAAACTCAACAGATTTAAAGGAAATAGGAGCAAAAAGAAGACAATCCAAGTGACTATGGGAATAGAAAGGCTCAGGCTAGTTTAGGATCCTCATACACTGTTGGTGCATTTCAAATTGGTGCAGCTACTATGGAAACAGTCTGGGAGTTCCTCAAAAGATTAAAAATGGGTATACCTTCTGACCCAGCCATTGCAATTCTGGGTATTTATCCAAAGAAAACCAAAACAATAATTTGTAAAGATCTAAGCACCTCTGTGTTCATGCCAGCACAATTTACAGTAGCCAAGATGGAAGCAACCTAAATGCCCATCAACAGACGATTGGATAAAGAAGTTATGGTTCATTTATACAATGAAATATTACTTAACCATAACAAAATGAAATCCTACCATTCTCAATGACATAGGTGAACCTAGAGGTTATTATGCTGAGTGAATTAAATCAGATGGAGAGAGATAACTACCATGTGATTTCACTTATATGTAGAATGTAAGGAACAAAAAGAAAAAACTAATTGAAAACAGACTCAGAAATATAGAGGACAATCTGGAGGTGATGGCTGGAGGGGAGGGTGATTATGGGGCTGGGAGAAAGGGGTGAGGAGTTAAAGAAGTACAAATTAGTAGTTGGTAACTGGTCACGGGGATGGGGAGCATGGCATAAGGAATGCAGTCAGCATTAATGTAATGGCTAGGTGGACAGCCAGAGGAGAGAAAGAGCAATTGGGGGATCAGTTCATAAACTATATAAACGTCTAACCAATATACTATATACTTGAAATTAATAATAAAATAGAATTTTAAAAGCATCCTTTGTCTTAAAGATAAGAGAGGAGGTTAAAGAATATTTACAAACCAATTACCATAAAATGGCAAACAAGAAAGAAGTTTAGCTAGTTGTGACAGATGTTCTAAATTATTAAATTTCTCACTATATTTGTTGAAAAGGATAAACTCTCCTGTGAAGGTCTGCCATTTATATACAAATATTTATTGCTGTCTCCTATGGAATTGAACTCTTAACCACGTGGTTGTGATTTCCACAAAAGTTTACATGTTTTTTTTTTTTTTTTAAGAAATCTTATTTATTCATTATAAGTTCCAGGAGAAAATGTAACTTATTAGGAAATGTTATAGAATTTGAATGAATTCACCTCAATTTTAATGTATACACTGTGATGATTAACTCACTATTTATGACATTGTTAATTTTATTCTCTATGGCAAGAATTCATTTGTTAGTGGAAAGCACGATTGTCCCATATTTTGGTGTCTCTCCCTCTGCCCCCTCGAGCAAAACAAATTAGTGATTCAGATTCATTTCTAAACTCCTCGCGAAGTTTGTTTTGTCGTCTCATGTGTGATTATTTTTAGTCTTCACAAAACCCTTGAGAGAAGAATAGCATCATTGCCGGGGAGGTATCTCCCAGGAAAACTGCAACTTGGAGGGGTTGAGCCCTGGTCTGGGGAGGCAGGGGAGGTGTCAGAGCCAGATCCGTCTGCGCTCAAGGCTCAGCTCATTTCCTGTGTCAGGCTGCCTCCCGAGGGTTCTAGCTGTTCAACTGCACCAGTTAAAACACCTACAGGAAAAATTCGTGCACTGGTAACTCCTTTCCAAGGCTATGGGCTCAAAATGTCTTTCATAAATTACAAAACCAGCAGCTCAGATTTAAGACTTGTAAGTGGTAGAGATGCAGTTGCTATTTCTTCTGCGACTTCTGGGAGACCCACAGGATTTGGGTTCTGTTTACTTTGACACTTTTGTTTTTATTGCTGTGTTGGCAGTCCTGTTGGGTCGGCTGCGAAGGTGGTTAAGCATCAGTGGACAGTTAGGACAATCTAATTCTAGTAAGAGTTCAGATTGTCTTTTATAAATCCTGTCTCCTTAGCATCACTCCTCTCTAGTTCTTCAGCACCAACTCCATTGCCAGTGCTTTTGTTCATTTGCAAAAACATTAATCTTTCTTGCCTGAGTGATCGTCAGTTTCCTCACTGATATTTCTGCTCCTAATTTTTCTTGTATGTCGACTATACAACTGTATTTTCTCCAAATCAGAACTTACCATAGTACTCCCCAGCTTAAAATTCTTTTGTGACTTGTCATTGCTTTCAGGATAAAGTTCCAACTCCTTGCGGGTATCACACAAAGTTCTCCATGACCTTCAATCTCAAATCTCAGCTTCTTTGCCATACGCATCCTGTTCTCCAGACACATCTAAACTACTGTGGATCTCTGGACACATTGTTATTTAATATTTTCATATCTCTATTCATGTTTCCTCTTCTCCTTGGAATACCTCTGGACTCTCCACCATGTGAAAAATAACATAAACGGAACCATTTCAAAATGGATTCAGAGTCACCATTCCAGGGTGCTGCCTTGCACGTTTTATTCCTCGAATCTTTAGACTGGGCCAGACCTTGGAGCTGGACTAAAGACAACATTGTTTTACAAGCGGGTGTAAAGCTAGCAGAAAAGTCGACATCTTGACCATGAGGACTAACGATTATGGACGCTCTATCTGAAGAGAGACCAGTGACTCTGCATGTGTAACCATGAGTAGCTCAGCTTGTCAGCACCGATGGGAATTCTTTCTCCTTTGCATGTAATTATTGCTTTCCTTTCCTCATAACAATCTTGTTTCACCCTGTATTTGGACCCTATTTGGGTTTCTGCTTGAATCTGTGCTTCCTGCATTGCAATTCTTTGTCACCTCACAGTTTGGCTTTTTAAATCTCAGGTTAACGACTCTAAGGTCTATCACTGTCACAAAGGGCGACTGTGCAGGGACCTTTTTTGGTCTGCTACTGTCGGTCCAGTTCCTTATTATAATAATGGGATTTTGGTGATGCTGCCAGTTGTAGCATCTGTGTTATTGATCACAGGGTGGGTGTGTTTCCTCAGGTATGGACAACCATAGAACCTTCTTGAACCCAATGATTGGCCCAGGGGTGGGCATGTGGACCAAATGAGGGCAAAGTCTTCTCTGGGGTTTTTCATGTGTAAACTGGAGGGTTTCCCCTGGACTTGTTAACCGTATGATTGTTGCCTCAGAACCACTTTTGCCCAGGTCTCCTGACACATGGAGGAGACTGAAGAATAAAGCTCATGTTTAGAATGTGACAGAAATGAGAGGGAAAGGCCTGGGACTGTCGAATCTCTGAGATCCATCCCTTATTAGACAGAAGACCTGGGTGAAGTTAACTTCTCTAAGCTCTGCATTTTTAAATCTATAAAATGGGGAAAATAAAAGTAATACTGCTGACCTAATATGGTTCTTGTGAAAATTATGTGAAATAATGCAGATAAATTCCTTAACACAGTCCTGAGCATAGAGGAAATGCTCAATAAATGTTAGCAGTGACTGTAGTTATAGCTAAAAGTAGGCGAGAGGGTCCTCTTCTTTGTCATCCACAGTGACCCTGGGGCTTTAAGCCTTTTTATCAGTAACTGTGGGCTAATTGTGGGACCATTTCCCTTTCTCTAGTATCTTTTTGGCCCATCCGTCAGGCTAATTATCATTTTTTTAATGGCTCACCTTACTCACCTTTACTTCCCTTGTTTGAAACACTTAAATGAGTTAAATCTACATTAACATATATTGAGAACATGTTCATGCTTGCAATGATATTAAAATATTTAAGGTACTACAATGCATGAGGACCAGCAAAGAGGCTTTTTGCTTTTGCCATTACTGGAAATCTAATAACATTGTAACACAAAATAATTTTGATTGTTTCAAGCACCAAATTACTAAGTGGGTATATTATAGTAAGGATGTATGCTCCAAGGGCATTCTTCAGGTCAGTGCGCTCAGCACAATTGCTCTAAGCAGTTGCAATATTTTTTTCTTATTAGCAGACTGACCTCATAATTTTACGGGAAAGTTGATAAACTTTCTTTCTTAGTGTCCTCTTAAGATACATATGAACTGTATTTTAAAGTGGGTATCAGTAACCTCATTTCATTTCTCTCATCTCTGTCTCTGTCTCTGACCCAGCACTTTAAAGAAATGCAGCATCATCATCTCTCTCATCTTTTCTTTTCACCTGCCTCAGATCTAAGCAGAATCCATTGGTGAGGTTGGGGTAGGGAGACACTAATGATCTCTGCTATTTCTCTTTAATTTTGACCTGTTTTGCTTGCCCTGGAGAACACAGTCATTGGAAAGAACAGACTCCCTGACAGCAAAGTAATAAAAGAACCTGGGATTATACGAGGGGACCCATGGCCTAGTCTTGGTTCTGCCATTTGCTGTGTGACCTGGAACAAGTCCCTATCTGGGTATCATTTTCCTCATCTATAAAATGATAAGCTTTTGCCAGGGGAGCTCACAAAGCACAGGTGTGATCTATTACCTAAAAGTGACTTTCATAGTTCAGAATCAAATGAATCTGTGTCGCTCATCCTTTTCTCTTGTGTAACTTAAAAGCATTGGGCATGGTTTTATTCAGTGCTTGCTGATTGCAAGAAATAGAAGCCCATTGGAATAGTCTGGACAGGAAGAGGGGTTGTTGAAGGACTGCGGGGATTGTCTCGAAGGCGTCTCTGGACAGGAAAGGCAGCTCTGCCAGGCCACAGGGGAGCTAGGGAAAGTAGAAACTACACCTACACGAGCGTCTCTGGGGACCTGGAGATTTCTCGGTGCTGCTTCACTTGGACGTTCACTCCATCCTCCTCCTTCCTTCTGCAGACTGGTTTCTACTACTGAATTTTGGATTTTCTGCTTTCTTATAATTATGCATTATCTTGGCACAATACCAATGCTGACTAGGCTGTGTAATCTCTAACAGGTCCTGTACCTCCCATGATCCAGCTTCCTCAGACTCTTAGAGACTCTTCCTTTCACCACCTTAATGAGGGAGAGCCGGGTTTGGTTCAGGCATCCGTTCCTGGTGCAGCCACTGGTGGCCCAGAGATACATGTGTCAAGGGCTGTGGACAGGGCAGTTTCTTTAAAAGGGAAGCAGGGCAGCAAAACAAAGATGAGCACATCTGCTGGAGGCCTAAAAAGAACACAATCTAGGGACTCTGGGTCTTGAGCTACACCTTCATTTCATTTATTGAAATCCACTGGCGAGATTTGGGGTGGACAGACACCAACGATCCTGCTAGTCAGGCACGCAGCAGTACTCACTGAAATCCCTCACTGAGGAGTGGCATCTATGCAATCGGCAACCTATACAGAGTACCTACTGTGATTCCACTCTGAGACTATTCCGTTGGGACTGAATAGGCAATGTTGCCAAAAAGCTTTCATTATAAAGGCAGCAATGTACTTTGTATTGAAATGCAAAACTTTTTTCTTCTTTAAGTTTCACCTTCACCTAAGACTAGAGTGTCTTGAATTTAAAATTGCTTATGTTTCTTGGTGAATATAGGAATCACCACCTTGGGGATGATAGAAACTTATACAATTCAGTATCATTGTTGTGGCATGCCATTGTGGAACACATGTAGCCCTATGTATCAGCTATCCCTTGCTATGTGACAGGTTACCCTTACACTTAGCAGTTTAAAACAAAATAAACACTTATTATCTCCCAGGAATCCAGGAATAGCTTCGCTGAAAGGTTTTGGCTCAGAGTCTCTAAAGAGGTTACAGTTAAGCCATTGGCCAAGGATGCAGTTATCTGAAGGCCTTACAGGAGCTGAATAAATTCCTTCCAAGCTCACTTGTGTGGTTTTTGGCAGGCCTCAGTTTCTTGTTGGCTGTTGGCTGGAGACTTCAGTTCCTCATCACTGGGCCTGCCACAAACTTCCTGAGTATACTCATGATAGGATAGCTGGCTTCATGCAGATGAGGGGAGAGGGCGGGGGGAGAGAGAGGGAGAGAGAGAGAGAGAGAGAGAGAGAGAGAGAGAGAGAGAGAGAGAGACAAAGACAGAGAGAGAACTCCCAAGATTGAAGCCATAGTCTATTTATCACCTAGTCTTTGAAGTGACATATTATTTCTGCCAATTGCTAATGGTCACATAGCCCAATCCTGGTACAATTGGGGGCCATCTTGGAGTCTGGCTATCACACCCTGTACCTTTGAGCAAGACAGCTAATTTCTCTGAGCCTCATCTTCCTCTTTGTTAAATGGGAATGAAAGTGATGGCTAGAAGTGATGACTTTATGGAATGTTACTGAAGATCAAGTGAGGTGATGGATGCAAAAGCCCTTTGTAACCTGTAAAATATACTGGGTGAAAACTTTGATGTCCCTGATCTAGAGATGAGGGGTGAAAGTCAAAAGCAGTAGAGTAGGGAGAAACACGGCTATCTTAGGCCACAGCAATTTCCCCCCCCCCACGTAGATGATCTAAGCTCCTTCAAGTGCTTGGCAGAGTAAGAACATGTAGAGTTTGCGGTTAGTGTGGTTACAATGTTTTTTGACATAACAGAATTTTATTTTTCTAAGAAATATAACTGGAGAAACAAATGTCACTGCAAGTTTTGAAAAGTGTGAGGACATCAATTTATCCTCATCATACAATTTGTTAATGAGTCGATTGTCCATGAATTAAAAACATATGGATTCAATTTTAATGACACGATGATGAGCTTGGAAAAAAATTTATTTTTTGGTTGTACTGAATGCAAGGACATGGAGTAGTGTGACCTAATTAAAAAATGCCCTGTGTCCCTAGATCACCCTTTTGCAGATCAGCATGAGGTCTTATCCACAGGCAAAATTGTTTTGCCAATAAACTACCTGGTACCATTTTTTTTTTTTTGCATGTGTAGGGCCTACCTCTTAATGGCTGTACTTGCACAGGCAGAATTTATAATGGAGGTGAAGCCTCGATGCTGAGAGCACATGTTAGAGGTTGGTTAAGCCTTTGGCTCTTAAAACAACCACCTCATAATCAAGTCATATTTTTCAGGTCTCACACTTTGACTTACTTCTCCGGCCTCATTGTATTTTTGTTATCTGTGTGTCATCACAGTTCTCAGGTGCTTTCTTTATAACTAGAATCACAGGACTGTAATAGTTAGAGCCTGAAGACAATCTTAGAGAACTTAGTACAAGGAAGTAATATTGAAGGGGCCAAGGGTGGGGACTCAAGGGATGCAAAATTCTTCATTTATATTGGAGGGTCCATAATTTCATCAGCTTCCCTAATGGCTCAGCCCTCTATATTACAGAAGAGAAGTGTTATGGGTTGAATTGTGTCCCCTCAAAACTTATATGTCAAAGCCCTGACCCACAGTACCTCAGAATGTGACTGTATTTAGAGGTAAGGCCTATAAAGAGGTAATTAAGTTAAAATAAAGCCATTAGGATGAGCCCTAATTCAATATGACTGGCATCCTTATAAATAGGGAAAACTTTGATGCAAAATGAGACACTGGGGTGTGTGCACACAGAGGGATGACTGTGAAGAGGCCGCAGGAGGACAGCCATCTACAAGTTCCTCCAACATTTTTACAGCTAATTCTCTGGTTAAAACAACTAAATTTCTCTCTGTTAGAAATAAATATAGGCATACCTCACAGATATTGCAGGTTTGGTTCCAGACCATCACAATAAATTGAGTTATAATCTTTTTGCTAGTAGAGGGTTTTGCCTTCAATTTGTTAAAAAAAAAACAAAAAACAAAAAACAAACAAACAAACCCACACAGTATCAATGAAGCACAATAAAGCAAAGTGCAATAAAATGAGGTTCCTTTTTCTTTTTTCTCATCAGTCATTAGCTGCGATAATATCTGAGCTTCTGAGCTGCACTTTCGCAGCTTTCTGAAACATGAGAGAAAAAACCATAGGAATCTAGGACTTATCAAAGATTTCACCCCGGTAGGTAAGAGTTAATCAGAAATAAAACAGTTCTCACATGTACCACAGCTTGACTTCTAGTCCTCTGAGCCGACCAAAAACCTCAAGTCTTGTTATTGGATTAAGATGGTCCTGGATTACTTAAGCCCTTAGGCTTCTTGAATTAATCAGTTTTGGAAAATTCTCACTCTTATATTCTCAAAGATCAGAAAACATTTTTTTGCTTTTGCTTCTCTTAGGAATAGCAATTAATTGTGTGTGCTGTTATTCTCACTGCATATGTGGTGGCTCCTACCTGCTCCTCTGTATTTCCTGTCTTTTGATTGTCCATAATTAATCTCGATAGAGTATTTTAACCTAATTTTCAGCTCAGTAATTCTTCAGCTTTGTCTCATTTGGGATTAAAGCCATCGTTTTAATTCTTAATTTTTGTTATTGCTGAATTTTTAAAAATCTGTCTTTATCTACATTTTTGATTTGTGTGTTCTTAATTACATGCTCAAAATACCTAAATCAAAAACTGATAGAAGTACAAAGAGAAATAGACAAATCTGCAATCATAATGGGATATGATAAAACAACTTTCTTAGTAATTGCTAGTAGAGAAAACTTATTAATAATACAGATAATTTGAAGAGCACAACTTACAAAACTACTTGCTGCTCCAAAGAATGCTGCACCAAACAACTGTAGAATTTGTTTTACTTTTCAAGCCCGCAGGAAATACTTAAACAGAAATTGACCACAGACCTATAGATTTAGAGATTCATTGGGAAGATTGATATCAAAGATGTCAGTTCTTCCAAATGGATCTATAGCTTCGGTGCTGTCCTAATCAAAATACCAACCAGGTACTTTCCAGAATTTGACAAGCTTATTCTAAAATTTGTACTGAAATTAAAACACTGTGAAGAATCAAGATGCTATTGAAGAAAAAAAAAAACCTTGGGAAAACATGGCCTACTCACTATTGAGACTTGCATATTTATAGTAATTAAGAGAAAGTGGTATTGGCAAAAGGACTGAAAAATAGATCAATGGAACAGAAGAGATGACCCAAATATTTATTGCCATATGTATGGATACTTGATTTGTGACAGAGCTGACCATAGATATCTAGGAAGAAAACATTTTTTAAAAATAAATAGTGGTAACTGGATATTCATATAGACAAAAATAAAATAGGATAATTTCTCACACACACACACTTTATATATATATGAAAAACAATTCCAAATAGATACAGACCTAAGTGAATGGCAAATCATAAAAGCTTTTAGATGCTCAGTATCTTTAAGACTTCAGGGTGTGGGAAAACAAGACTCGAAAACTCTAACCATATAATAAAGAATTGATATATTTAACTATGTTAAGTTAAGATCTTTTGCACACCAGAACACAATGAAAGACAGAAGGCAGTGTGGGGAAAATATATATGTATAATAAAAATACATATAATAAGTGAAAAGTTTGTATCTATGACATATTTTAAAACTCCTTCAGATTAATAATAAAAATACATACTATCCAAGAGAAAAATGAGGAAAACTTAAATGATAGTTTATTATCTAGTTTCTATTACTTGATTATAATCTCATGAGGAAAAGATTTTTTTTGTCTGTTTTATCTAATGTACCCTCATCCTTAGGACAGTGTCTAGCACGGAACTGTTGCTCTCTAGATACTTATTGCATGTTCTTGTTTAACTCTCCTAGCAAATCCATGAGTGAAGGCTTACTGCTATTCTCAGATTACAATAAGAAAACAAAGGCTTAGAGAGATCATAGATGTCTAGCCGAGCTTCACTACAAAGCAGATGATAAAGTCAAGACTCAAATTCATGCCTTCAGACATCAAAGCCTGCTTTATTCCCACTGTGTTAGCTGCAACATTTTCCAGTGCTACTAATGGCCAGTCGTGGGTACCCATGTACTTCAAAGGGAAATATTGCAGGCCCCAGCTGACTTATGCTTTTCATTGAGGGCTACACCAAACCAATGTGTGTGGCTCAGATACCTGGGGGTGGGCATCATCTTCTTCATGGAAATTGTCACATCCTTTTCATCTAACTTAATAGTGTTCAGATGAGATGGTTCCCACGGAGGGTCGGGCTGGGTAGTCTCCATACCACAAGGTGAAGGCAGAGGTTTTCTTCTCTGGCTTGGCCAATTTACTTATTCCTGGCGAGACAAGCAAAATGAAAACCACAGCTTTCTTCATCTGCCAACATTCAGAATGCTCAGCTAAGAACTATCTCCTGTTATCATCACTTGGCACTGCCAGTATTCATTATCAGAATAATGAATAGTGAGTTCAATGTTTAATGAATGCAAAGTGGATTATGGGGATTATAAGATTTTAAATTTATTTATTCATTCTTAGATTTAAACAATGTGATATAGGATAAAAACTTATGAAAATGCCAAACCATTTATCTCAAGTTCCACATATGCCAGTCTGCACCATACAAAGTCAGATACAACAGCCAAATGCAGCATTATAAAGCCAGTACCTGGCACGGAGGATGGACGTGCTCCAATGCTCCTGAACAGAAAATGGAGAGAGACTCCTATGAACAGCCAATTTAATGAAATGATCTTTGAAAGAAACCAGTAGTACTTTTTAATTTTTTTGCAGGGAATTTTTTTTTCAGTTTCTTAGGGAAATTGGTACCCAGAAATTTTAACAGTCATGCAGAAAAGATACTCCCTTTGCTTTTGCAAAAATTCAAAGATGTTACTGCCATTCTAAGCTTCAAGTTAGATTTGCTGCTTGAATAAAGAATAGAGCTATTCCCATAAGTTACCACTCTTCCTTTCTAAAATATTTTCCATTCTTTAGAGCCCGTATTCCTTGAACTATGGTTTAATGTCACATGCTGCCTTGGGTCAGCTAGATGGGAGAATAAGAAATCATGGCTGGGTATTGCCGGGCGGAGACATGAACCAACCTAGGTAGTTGGCTGCCAAACAGTGTGGCCAGAAGTCCAGGACACAATGGCTCAAAGCCTGCTCTCCCTGGCATTGCTATCTGCAAGGACTGATCTGCTTGGTCAGGTCACCTCCAGCAGTCTCTGAATTGTGGTGATCCTTCTAGAGAGGTGGCTGCCAGTATCTTGGTTTTGAGAGTCTGTCTGAGTTGAATGTACAGGGACAAATTCTGCATAAAGCTTATAAGAACTGGTGGGGTTGTTCAGTGACAAGGAGTGGTGGGTTGAATAGTTGGTTCCAAAAAATAAGTCTACGTTCGAATCTGCAGACCCTCTGAAAGTCACCTTATTTGTAAAAAAGGTTCTTTGTAGGCATAATTAAGTTAAGGATCTTGATGTGAGATCGTCCTGGATTAGCCAGGCAGGCCCTACATCCAATGACAAAGGTCCTTAAAAGAGACACACAGAGGAAAAGACCAGAGAGAAGACAGGCGGAAATCGGAACGATGCAGCCACAGGCCCCGGGATGTCTACAACTACTAGAAGTTGGAAGAGAAAAAGAACAGAATCTCTCCCAGAGCCTCTGGAGTGGGTTTGGTCTTGCTGACACCTTGGTTTCAGATTTCTGATTTGCAGAACTATGAGAGAATGAGTTTATGTTGTTTTAAGCCACCCAGTTTGTGATAATTTTTTATAGTAGCCCTTAGAAGCTGATATAGCAGACCATGGGGCTCAGACTCAGGCTAGGTTACAGGCCCACTAGGGACCAGGTAAAACCAGTAACCAGGACTGAAAGAAATCCAGTTACAGGGATGAGACCTTCAAAAGGGACCAGGTATAAAGTCGAGGCTCAAGAGCTCATCTAGGCAGTAAGACTAGCTCCAAACATCCCACTGATGGGAATATGATTTATATGAGAACAATGAGCTCAGTTATTTTTTATGGAAATACTATTATTTCCCAAACTATGGGTCACTACCCATTAATTGGTTGTGAAATCAATTAAGTGAGAGACAATAGTTTTTTGTTTTGTTTTGTTTGTGTTTGCTTTTAAGAATGCAAAAAAGAGTCAGGTTGCATCACCCGTGGTCAGGGTAAGGATTTTTATTAGTGAGATGCTGTCAGAGAAGAGATGGCTCTCAATTGAATACGTTAATAAAAAGCAAAAGCAGTCAGACATGGTACAGTACCTGGGCCTAGTAATAGCAGTGAGAGCTCATCATTCTTAGGTCTGAAGAGGTAAAGGGAAAGAGAACTTCCAGAATACTGGAAGGAGAGAGTGGCCTGACAGGAGCCATGATCTTCGGAAGAGGCAGGCAGACATCCCACAGCAAGCTGGCATGTAGGAGCCAGTATAGAGAATGCCCAGTTCCACTCCCCTTCTGCCACTTATATTGCCTGCTTGTGCCTTCCACTGGCCAAACCCAACTTTGGCTGGGGTGTGGGCAAGAGAGTCTCCAGATATGATCCATGAGCACCTGCTGGAGAAGAGTGGAGAGTGAATCTAGAAGAGCTAAAGAAACTGACCCAGAACAGTGCCATTTCTTGATGCTTTTGTATATGAGTCCTAAGTTGCAATAGAAAGTATTTTTCTTACTGTGTATTGTGGTCAAAAAGTTGGGAAAAACTGGAATAATGGATGGAATTGTTCTGAAGCTGCAAGTTGGGAGGGCCAGGGCTGGAGCTGGGGCAGGGGGAGTTGGAATGGTTCCGTGGAGCGTCTTTCCTGTGACTCCATAGGCAGACGGTCTGTGGCTCTTTCTGCACACTGTGACCCTTGATTATATTCTATTTAGCACTATATTTTATGCTATCATTTTGTCAGATGCACACATCAGATCTCCCATCATAGACTAAACTCCTTGAGGGGGAGAATCAGTGTCAAGAGCTTCTTACGTAATGTCCACAGTGCTTAGGGGATAGTGGCACTGCACATACCGCAGTTAGTTAATTACACATGAACTGGAACAGACCAGATGGCCTTCTGGTCTTCTAATAGAACCTGGTGCTGCAGACCTTCACTCACTCTGAGGAAAGCATAAGAGTCGAACTTAAAATCTGATTCCTCCTAAGAAGAGTTTTATTTTAATGGTCACTGAAGCCATAACCTAAAGCCAGAACTCATTTAGTTATTGAACTCATTGCAGCCCTCACAGGATCCATCTTTGAATTTTTCCCTTCAACTCTGACATTCTCATCTAAACTCCAGTTCCAGAAACCATCTAGACCCTACCTTTCTGATTTGGTCCGATTTTTGAGCATCTTGGTTCTCTCTATAGAGCTGAAGAGTGTAAAAGAAAGGTCTGAGCCTAAAAAAACAGATGTTCTACACTTCAGGCTTGATTTTTGCCAGTAACTATTTGGCTCAGCTTGAGCAGGTCAGGTGGCCTCTGGACCTTAGCGATGGTATCGTCACAGCCAGATACAGTGATGCTAAAGAGAAGGGCCAGCATGGTGGTGAGATTAAGAAAGGGAAGTGCCAAGGCTCTTTCTATCTTTCTAATTCATTTTAAGAGGCAAAATTTACTTCCAATCTCCTTCAGACCCTTCTTTAATCTGAAGGAGATTAAAATAGAAACACAAGACTTGTTAAAGCCTGAGTTCCTTTAGAGATTATCTTCAATTCCTTTATTTTACAAATGAAGGACCAAGTTCTATTTGCTTATTATATCCAGAGATAGAGCTGAGGGATGTGTGTGTGTGTAGGGGGGCGTGTTGAGAAGAGAAGAGAAGAGAAGAGAAGAGAAGAGAAGAGAAGAGAAGAGAAGAGAAGAGAAGAGAAGAGAAGAGAAGAGAAGAGAAGAGAACACACACACACACACATGAGGATCTCATTGACCGCTAGTGGGGTGGGACATCAGGTGTCTTCACTGAAAGCAAGGGTGAATGTGAAATCAAATGTGGCTTAAGGAAAACTGCCCCCTGGTCATCAGTAGTCATTTTGTACACACAGATTGGGCTTATGAGCAAACAACATGGATTTTAGTCATGCCGTACAGGGAGGAAGTAGAATGGGGCCCAGATATATATTTTATGTCCCTTATTTTTGAGCAAGATAACTGTTAAAGAGTTTTGAAAAGCACACAGTTGGTTCACAAATGTATACATTTGTATACAAACTGTGTGTTTTCCAAAGCTCTTAAATGTCTCTTACCTCAAGAGTAAGCAGATAGGGAAGATACCATCGCCCGCTATGGTTTGAATTGTGTCTCTCCTAACTCCACCACCTGTGAATGTCACCTTGTTTGCAAATAGGGTCTTTGCAGATGTAATTAAGTTAAGATGAGGTCATATTTGATTAAGATAGACCCTGAATTAATACGATTGGCATCCTTGTAAGAAGAGGAGAGACATGCACAGAGGGCGATGAGGAAGAGAGACAGGGAGATCGCCGCGAGAGGGCGGAGGCATCCGTAGGTCAAGACGTGCCGAGGACTGCCAGCTGTCACCAGAGTCTAGGAGACCAGAGACACGGGCCAGTTTCCCTCAGAGCCCTCCGAAGGAACTAACCCTGCCGACACCTTAATTCATGACTTCCTGCCTCCAGAACTGTAAGAGAATACATTGCTGTTGTTTTAAGCTGCTCAGTTTGTAGAGCTTTGTTACAGCAAAGCCAGCAAACTAACACACTGTCTCACTTTATAGCTTAGGAATGCAAGGTGGCTGTAGTCACCACCTGCTTTCATACAGCTTTTACGATCTCTACTCTTAATGTTCCCCAAGCTACAGGTTTTAACATTTTATCGTACAGCATGATATATCTGGCACATGTTATATTTTTAGCACTTTATTATAGCACCGTGGTTTTCTTTCCTGAGAAATAGTGGGGCTGGACTCGGGGCTCCCTTTCAGTTCATCCTCTGATCGTAACACCCTGCCTAACAAAACCTCTGGGAATGAAGCTCGTTAAAAACTGAAGTCAGATGGGCAGAGTGGGAGAGTGACCCATTTAAAACTGCCTCCTCAACACTGAAGATCATTACACACAGATGTTCTTGGTTGATGCTGCGACAGGCGGGGAGTCTGCGGCTGAGGCAGAGGGTCTGATCACAAGGAGTGTCTGGTTCCACAGGAAGGATGGGGAGCAAGATGCAGGGAGACTGAACCATGACAGGCAGGTGGAGGCGTAGAGAAGCCCTTCTTCGCATGTGCTACCTGTGCTTCCCCCGAAGGGTCCCAGGTGTTTGAATGTCACACCTCTTTAAAGAGTGATGACAGGTTGCCTTAGGGAATCTCAGAGCCAGGTTCTGGGTACAGGCTTGGCCCAGCTGTGTCTTTGCTCTGAAAAGCTGCCTTCAGTCGCATGGTGTCTGCTTCCCATCACACTGCCACAGCTTGCTGGCTTTTGTTTTCTTTCCTTTTTCCTTTTTCAGAGCTCCTCACAGGAACTGTTTGGCAGGCAGCTCAGGCCCTGCTGAGAAGGCAAGTCTAACAAGCTTGTCGTGCTGATTGATTAAATAGGACAGGCCATGGGCAATGGGAGTGGCAACATTTCTCTCTGATTGACCTAGGGGTGGAGCTCGATAATGAATGGGGTCTGATTGTGGCCCAGCCTCTGGAGAGCCTGCTGGTGCCCCCGTCTGGAGACCCTTATGTTTTGAAAGGGAGTTGGTGAAAGTCCCACATACTTCTCAAAAGCTATTGTCTGTAAGTGTAAATTATTACTTCTTTCATATTCTGTGAGAAAGACAGCCCTACCTGGAAGTAACTGGAGTTGTGCTAAGAAATGTGGTACCTGGCTGTGTTCACTTTCCAACAACACTTCTGCTACAGATGAGCACAAATTTTAGTGATGAGCTATCCATCTCTGTTATGCTGCTTCAAATAGTTCTCAGAAATTTCACATTATAGATCTCAGAAATTACCTTCTATTATTTGTTTGATTTTTTATGTAACATATAATAGAATTGGCAGCCAGTTATAGTAAAAGAGAGGCAAACATTTCTGAATAAAACATGTGATTCAATCCTGGCTCCAACATTTAATAATTGTGTAAATTTTGGGCAATTTACCTAAATCCTCTGAGCTTCAACTTCCAGATTTGTAAAATAGGGATAATAATATTTATTTACATGTTTAATGGTTGGAAATTATATATGTGTGTGTATATATATATATATATATATATATATATATATATATATGGATTTGGCATATAATAAGTATTATTAAATGGTACCTTTTAGTTTAATTTCAATAGAATCATTGCCAGTGGAATTTTGTTAGTTAACACATTACTGTCAGACTCAAAATTGCCTTAAGTAAGAGATTTTTTTTGTAAACTAAATTAGTTTCCACTTAGTCACAGAAGGTTAGAGTTAGAAGTCCCTTGGAGATCATCATATTTGATTTCTGGGGACACTGAATGACTTATTCAAGGTCACAGAAGCAATTAATGGCCTAGATAAGACTAAACCGTAAGTCTTTTTTACTTGTAGTTCAGTGTGCTATACAACTCTTCTTATTAAATTACTAAAAAATAAGCATACCAGAACTGTAGCTTTTAAGTTGGAACTTTTAAATGACCCATATGTCTGGTTTGGTTGGGTAGGATTTCTGGGTTAGCTGTCATTTTTGTGAATTCTCTGTCATTAGTATCATGGTGCAAGAATTACCTTCAAATAATGAATTTCAGTGTTTCTAGAGTTTAACTCTACTTGGCCATTAAAATGTGACTTCCAGTACATTTCCTTCTGAAAAAAATAGTGTGTTTAAAATAGCTATTTAAAATTCTCTGAATGTAATATTTTAAATGAATATTTTTCTTTTCCTTTTTTTTCTACACCATTAGGCCTTCTTTTTTTTCAATGATTTTCTGATAGTTAATACAACGTATCATCTCTATGTAGGGTGTGTGTGTGTGTGTATTTTCTCACTCAGTAAATATAATATTCTATAGTGAATTTTTGACAAACATTACTCATAAAGATAGAGACCTTCAGCTCTGACTACATGGTCATGTGTTGAATATTAATAGAAAGTATGAGTAGTCATTGTCACATATAATCTGAATTTAGCACTGTCCTTTTTTTTCTCCCTAAATTAGTCTTTGTCAGTACCACCAGAGAGGGTGTAATGATCAGAGAATATAATCTTACTGCCTTGTGAGCTTTGAAGAGGTCTTCTGTAAGTCTCCCCACAACCCGAGATGACTAGGTGAGAGTCACCACCTCCTCAACTTCACTAGATCAAACACTCGAGGCTGTGGAAAGATACAAAGAATTCTTAGCATTAGAGGCCCAGGGGTCAGACTATCAGAGACCTGTCTCAAGCAGGATTAATTCCTCTACATCACACTTCCAAAGGGTGGTTCAGGCTTAGGTCTTTCCTCGAATGGAGGGTACTCCATGAATGTTCCCTCTTCTATCTCTGTCTCTCCCCTGTTTTCATGTATCCTCTCCTTTTAAATTCATCAATCTCAATCTCTCTACCCTCAGCTTCATGAAAGGATTCTCTCTCCATCCCACTCTCAGAAGTGAAGATAGGGTCCTTGGTCCCTCCATTTCTTATCAATTAAAACACTTTATTCTTTGGCCAGATATTAATAGAAGTGCTCCTTGGCTTGGCTGCAATAGATTGGGTGAAGTGTGTTCTAGTCCCAATAACTACAGCCCATTTCCCCACTGTTCACCTAGGAAGCAAGCATGTTTGACCAAAATGTGAGTTTTAAAAGATGACATGGCTTAATATCACATGAACAATAGCGTACTACAGTTAACATGGATTTCACTTTACCAGTTTTGAAATTTTAAATGCTTGTATTGTTGTGTGAAGAACAATGTAACTTCTTCCTAGGCCTAACTGACCTTACAAGGGTTGCCCCACCTTATTATAAATGTCTGGCATGCTCCTATTGCTACACTGGTAGTGAGGCACCGGTTATGATTAATTATTTTCATCTATTGAAATATACCTGCATCCTTAAACACAGAGATCAGTGTCCCCCTTGGATGATGGCTCCAGAAATGATCTGAGTTTAGGATACTTTTAATTTCAGAACCATTCATGGTGAGGGCTAATTTTGCTAATTAGCTAAATCTGAGTCTTATGTCCAATTTTGTGTGGTGGGGGGCTCACCCACCACAACTATAGTGATCGAGCAGAATTACCTTAGGATGGGGGAGAGGATGTTTCACATAGGAAGGCATGCTGTGCAGAGAGCACATTGCTGCATGTTTACTCTAGAAAAGATGGTGTTCTTATGGGAAACAATTCATAGACAGTATCAGACAGTGTGTACTTAAATACTGGAGGCAGTGTGGAAGGAACACCTACAAGTATGAGGGTAATCAGAGAGGGCTTCATACAGAGGCTCTTTGGCCTAGATTTTAGGGAAAGATGTCAGATCGTGGTTCATAAAAGAAATAAAGACACAGGCAGGAAAATAGAGTGGGGAAGCCTGGGACAGGGAGTAGAATTCATCCCAAGGCAACAGCATAGCTCATCGAAAACAAAGGATGGTATAACACACAACTCCTACCTTTGCAGTTTATTATTCAGCAAATTTACCTATGATGTTTTACTTCTCAGTGTTCTCTTGGCTTCCCCCAGGACTGAATTAAAACACTGCTTAAATCTGAAGGATTTGAGATCTATTAAATGGTGGAGGTCTTGGTGCCTGGAGATGAAGGGAGGAGAGAGATTTTAGGATTAACTTTTCTCATTAGCAAAACAAGGACCACCTAGGAGGAAAGGCAGCCCCTTTCTCCTTCAACTCCTTCCTTACCTGCTGGTGAATGCCTGAAATTGCATCAAGGAGATAATGCTTCTGAAATGGCTTATATGACTATTCCTAGATAGAGAGGCTTCATGACAAATTTTTTCATGTTATGATGTTTATAAATGAGCTTAGATCCTTGGAAGGTCAGGATGATAAGGTGAGTAAAGGACTGGAATGAAATAAATACTACTGGAAATGAACGATGGGTGTCTAAGGAAGTGGGAGAAGACTTCAGAGAGAGGAGCAAGCCTTAGTCAGGGACATAATTGCTACTTTCTAGTACATTGATGCTGCTCGTGTAGGGAAGAGTGTTGGGTGCTTGACAAATCCATGACCTTCTGTGTGGTAATGTGGTAAAAACCCCTTTTATGACATGTATTCTAGAAAGCAATGTAAATATTTATTTGTAGGTGTATCATGTTTTGTGTGTGTGTGTGTGTGTGTGTGTGTGTGTGTGTGTGTGTGTGAGTGTGTATGTGAGTGTTCTGTTATCTCTAGAACTATGTGACCTTTTGCTCTTAGAGTCATGTTATGGTTTGGGAGGAATGACACAGTCTGATGGGTGTGTTCTTAGTCTTGTCCACAGCACATGGCTTGGCAAGTGAATGGAATACGCAGACAGAGCTGCAGAGTGGGAGGGCAGCTATGAATCTAGCCTGCTTTGGGTGTAATCATGAGAAAGGCTTTGCTCTTGAGGAGCCTTCGCAGATACTCGGAGCTGCACTCCCATGTTTATTTTGGGAACTGCAGAGACTCAGAACCCAGCATGACACTTGCATGATGATTTATTTTTTGTAAGGGTTATAAATATGTAACTCCTTTAGTAAGAAATAAAAGCTCTTCTGGTACATTTTATAATCAGTTACCAGTACCTTCCACCTCTCTGAAATAAGCTAGATTACATGTTAATGCAATTTGCATTAATGGTTTCATTTTCATTAAATGATCAGCATTTTCTCTGCTTGCATATAAGACATGCTCCCAACAGTTGTCTGTTTCAAAGGCATTCTAAGAGACCTGACACAGGTGCTTGTAGGGAGTACTTTCCATTGAGGCCAAATCGAAGTTAATATCTGCTTTCTCACTTCTTGAGACATTTACTAAGTTTTCCTTTTTGTTATGAGGTTTCCTTTTTAACAGCACAAATAGAAACCCTGGTAGAGAAGAAGAAAACATAAAAGACAGAATGATGGAAGTAGGTGTATTTTGAATGACTTCTATGGTAGAGAGCATGGACTTGAGAATTAGATGTGGGTGGTGGGTTCAAGTTCAAGATCAATCATTTACTATTAATTTAGGGCAAGTTACTTAACCTTTCTGAGTCAGAGCTTCCTTATTATAAAATGAGGATAATACTTGCTTCCTCATGGGACTGTTAAAAATCTGAGAAGACGCCAGATGTAAAGCACTAGGCAGGTAGTAATCACTTAATAAGTGTTAGTTCCCTCCTTTACTTAAAGCAGAGGTGGTAGGAATCTTCCAGCTTATGAAAGAGATGAAACGTTTATTTTATTTTGGGGAGTAATATATCAGTCAGGGTAGGCTAGATTATGCTGTAGTAACAACAATCCCCAAATCTCAGTGACTTACAAAGACAAAGGTTTCGTTTTTGTTTGTGCTACATTTTCACTGTGGATCAGTTGCATCTGTTTTCCTTTTCACTGTGAAGTTTAGGAGAATGGAGCAGTCTCCATCTGGAAATACTAATCATGACAGCTGAGGGGGAAAAAGCTAATGAACCATGAATTGATTCTTTTACCTAAAGTGACATGTATCACTTTTCTCACATTTCATCGGCCAAAGCAAGTCACATGGCTAAAATGATATTGATGGCAGTGAAGAAGTAGAATTCTTTATTTCTGTGTGGCTGGTGGGACTGACTTGTTGAGAGCATAAGTTAAAACTGAGGTCTGAACCAGAATGTTGCATGAAAATCACCTATACTCATGACAAAGCCCTAATGAATCAATCCTATTGTGGGCCCAGGAACACACATTTTTGCTGCTTTCTATAGGTAATCCTGGTTAACAGCCACTGTGCTAAAATGTTAAGGTTTACTCAAGAAACAAAATTAGTAAGATGATTAGCTTTAGAGGGAAGTGTTAAAACAGATAACTCTGACTTTTTTTATTTTTATTTTTCAGTTATTTATGCCTTAGCACCTGGTCTTCATAGGTGGCCTCCCATCCAAGTACTAACCAGGCCTGACCCTGCTTAGCTTCCAAGATCAGACATCAGGCTTGTTCAGGACGCGGCATGGTCATAGACCATGGGCCATGGCTCCACAGGGGTGTGAACCCAGGACTTCTGCATGTAAAGCAGACATGCTAACTGCTACACTATGGAACCATGTTCTGACTTTTTTCTAAGTCTTATAAGTTTCTCTTTATTCTTTTTCCTGTTATACTTTTATTGAATTGTTCCATGGCCTCTTTATTTATAATTTAGGAAGTGGGTGAATTGAATACTTTATATATCTCTGAGGAAAATAAAGAACTAGGTTGTTTTTGAGTCTTTTATGGCCCTTCATTGATTTTTTTCAATGAGTCAGTAGTTCACAATGAAAAAATGCATCACCACCTTTTACTTAAATCTTTCTGGGATGCATGAAGATGGATACCGAGGAAGAGGCAGGCCTCGATTAACCATTTGCTTTGGGTACTGTCTACCTTCTGCTGTACAGGTAGTCATCAGTCAGCTTTTTATTGCTTTGTGAGTCGGTCAAGAATATTGGCTTTACCTTTCTGGCATACACGTTTTCCTTTGGCGCAAAATAAGGACATGAAGGAAAACCACTGGGAAGAAAGGCACAGAAAATTGCAAGGGGCAAAGGAGCATGTCTAAATTGAGCACTCTCACTTTAAATTGCCTTTGGACAATGCTTGTTCTTCAGTCTTTGTTAATCATATCCTCCATTCCCATTTGGCCTTTAACCAAAAAGAGGGGCCTGAGTCAGCACTTCTCCACATCCTCCTGGAGAAGAAATCCAACCTATATGCCAGACCTTGTCTTGTATATGTTTCATGAAGGCATCTTACAGAGGGAAGGGATTGGCAACAAATATTTTCTTGGATCCAGAGAACACTTTGAAGTACAAGGTTACAAAGAGCTCTCAGTGGGAATATTGGCGTCAGTGTGATTTCTTCCCAGGCTGATTCTTAATCTCAGGTTTCGCCTATTCTTATCCTTTCAGAAAATGAGAAACTAAATTGCTTGCAGAATGTTTAAGCAAGTATTCAAATATTCTTAGAAGTCAGGGCACACCATTTGCAGGACCATGGTCTAGCATTACTTTGTTCTTGCATCCTTCACAATTGTTTCTCTTTGTGTGTTTAAATGCCCTTGAAAGTGCCTGACAGGGCTGACCCTTTGTCTTGGCAGAAACTCTGAACTGAGGTATCAGAGCAGCAGAGAGGTCCCTCAGCTCCCTGTGCATACTGCCAGGTGAAAAGCTGACAACTGGAATTCCACTGGCTGAAATACTTTTTGGCTGAAGTTTTCAGTTTTCATTGAAATGGAAAGGCCTCTGGGAAGAGTCAGATCTCATTTTATGTGGTGTGTGTGCACGCACGCATGTTTTTCTGTGAAAATAAAATGCAGTGTTCTCTTATATGTCAGCAGAGAAAATGCTGATAATGGTTTTTTCCCCTACGGGTGTGGCATAGATGGCTAGCTCCTCTTTCATAATAAAAATTCATTGCTGGGGGGTTCTTGGTCAAGTTCTACCACCTACCATACTCTCTTATATATATGTGTGGCCATGTGACTGAGTTCTAGCCAATAAAATGGGATTGGAAATTCTTGAGCAGAGTACCATGCACCGATTCCCAATGCCAAGGGAGGACTCCAACTTCTTGGAGGAGAGCAAAGACTGTCACAATGCCAGCCACCAGGAATAGAAGTCCAAGTACTTCTACCCGCTGAATCTTGGCATCAGAGTCACCAAGGAAAATAAAACACAGTCAAGCACTGGATGGATCAATGCTTTACTAACACAGAGAGGACACAGAACAAGGTCAGCTCCAGCAGTGGTCCCTCATGGCCAGTGAGTTTCTCCTGGCAGCCAATGCTGAGCAGTGGAAGTAACCTGCTGACCACATGAGGTCAAATAAAGCTGGACTGGAGGATTTTTTAAATGATATGGAAAGGTCAGGGGTTGACTTTAGACTCTTTTTCCACAGGGTCACAGCAGGTCTGAATTAAGCCATGGCTCTGCCCAACAAATAATGCACTGATGCCCTGGGGACAGAGGTAAAAGAGGTATAAATAGTTAGGCAGGTAAACTGGCAGTTTCCACACAGTGGGCATCAGAACTATGAGAGCCCAAAGGAGAAACATCAATCAATTACATACCGGAGAAGTGACCCGAAACTAAGTTCTGACAAGTGACTAGGATATAGGTGGACAAAGAAGGGATGGATAGGATAAGTGAATACACTGAGCTGTGGAAAAGGAAATTTCTTTCAAGTCTCCTCCATCCTCTCTGTGGGATCTGTGGAGGAAGGTATGCTTTCAGAGAGCGCCTCTCTAGACTGAGGTCATCCAGCACCATAGACTGACCCTGTTTCTTTCTTATGATGCTAACTAGAGGCTGCCAGTGTGGTAAAGGCCCTGCACAAAGATCCTCACAGACAACCTTCCCTGCATACCTGTGCCACTATGGAGGCTGAGCTTATGGCCCCTCGCTAGGAACTCTGATCCCGGGTTTTATGGAGTATAGGGCAGAGCCCTGATTCAGCCCACATGGATCTCTAATGCTTGCTAGGAAGCCTAATAGATTAGGAGCAGTGACCACACCCAGTTTCAGGTAATGGATAATGGTTGGATGATGGTAGGGACCTGGACTTCAGAATTTGGAAACACATTTCTATTTGCTCTGTTTCCCAACTTATAGTCGCCCAGACCTGTCACCTCTGCTGAGATCCCTGCCTGTTTGGACACACTTACAGCCTTAGCTCTGCTAGTGTAAGTGTCGAGTTCAGATTGCTGGTCCCCTGCTTATACATCCCAAGCCCAGGTCAGTGCCAAGGCTTCTTTGCTGTCTCTTGGTCTGGATTTTACCAAAGACAGAAAAAGCCCACCACTCTGTTCTGGCCCTCTCTTCCTAATCTCTCCGAATGCCCCCAGGTGAGTCCATGCAAATCATCAGGATGCTTCCCAGCCAGATCCAAAACAAAACAGACTTAGGAAGTGCATACCCCAAAGGCTGCATCCTTAGCAAAGGTGGAGTTTTTCTTTGTTTAATGCCATGTTTCTCATGCATTCCCCCTTTGTCACCCACATGAGCATGATTTTTGGAGACTTTATTTATTCAAAGGGTAAATGACAGAAAACTCTCAAAGAAGGCTCTTATGGCGTGTGTTTAGCAGAAACAAAAGCCTTGTTGCAGAGGTCTCAGTGGAATTTGGGTTTTGCCAGTTTGTGGGGGAGATGTTGGGGGTATAGTGTCAGGAAGTTGCCCTTTCTAAAGTCACACCTCATAGTCTGAATGTGCCAGAAGAAAGTCAGTCATCTAGTGAGTCGTTGTGCCTTGGAACTCAGCAGAAAAATGGAACAGATATCTGGAAGGGGTAAGATCTGGAAAGAAGTGCTGATTTGCTTTTAATGTTTTTAATTGACTAAACTAGAGCGTATATGTATGTCGGGGAAACGGTCCAGGAGCGAATGGGGAAGGGTGCAGGGACAAAGGTCTTGATTAGCAAGAAGCAATGGTATGATGAGTACAAGTGCAGGAGTTGGCCTTTCCTAGGAGGAAGGACAATTCTTTCTGTGTGTCAGAAAAGAAGGAATAGAATTAGGGTGGATGTGCGGGTGGCTTGGTAGATTGATTACCTGGTGGGAAGAGGCAGGTGCTCTATCTACTTTTCATCTCTCAATGCCTGTTGGGTGATGTTAAGTGCCGAATGTGGGGTTTTTGACCTGTGAGTGTGCATTGGAAATTTGAAGAAAAAGAAAACATGTAAAATAGCTCCAGGGAATATAAAATGGAAATTACTATGGACCTTTAATAGGATTGCTGGGCAGTGTGGAGTGCTTATTTGGAATTAGTGTCATTAGATTAAGGTGGCTTGACATAATAATATGTGTGTTTTTTTCCCCCTTAGAAACGTTTAGTTGTAGGAGAGAAGGTTCAGAGTGTGGAGGTATTTCAGTTTAACAGGGTTGGCGTTTTTCTAGGTGTGTGAAAAGTAGGGAGGGGACAATGGAGCTAAAGATGTTTCCAGTGGAAGGCTCAGAGAGGTTACTTGACCCATCCCAGGTCACACAGCAAGTTAACGGCAAAAACCCAAAATATAAACCCCAGGTCTGCTACTCCCCCATTATCACATCCTATTATGGGCCCTGGCAGTTCAGGCTGAATAAAGAGGGAAGGGAGACAATGAGGGGATGATATTCATTCAGCCTCAAGTGTCTGGTCCACTATTATTGTTATTTTGCTACTACTTTGAAAAGATCTGAATTGCAAGTATTGTGCCAAATAAACCTTGACATGTCCCTTTTAAGTTAGCAAGTATCTGTTTGTTTGTTAAGAAAAACATCCATACACTACTGCTGTGCTCAAGGAGACCTGCTCACTGACTCAGGGAGGATCGATTTTCGAGGGCGCATCCAGAGTTCCGAGGAGCCTTAGCAACACTGTTCATAAACAGAGACAGTGAGGCATGAAGTTGTAAAGTGTTTTTATGGGAAAACCCATGAAAACTTTAAGCCTTCTATAACACTGATTAAGAATAATTTAAATCATTCATTTTTTTATTAGAAAATGTCAGCAGCTATGAATTAATCAATTTCAAATTGATTTCATTTGTGTCAAATTGGCATTTTAGAAACTGGATTTATTGCTCGCAGTTACCTCTCCCAATGTGAAAGTATTGCAGTATTAGTAGTAAATGTACTCTGATTGAACCTATATCATTAATCAAATGTTTCCAAATTGAACTCCTAATCATGTCTTATAAGATTAAGTAAAAAGCTCCAGAGAATGCTGGCTGCTTTTCAAGGCCTCAGCCAAGTAGAAGGAAATGGTGACTCTAGAGGACATTTGCTATTTTTTTTGACTGCCTAAAGTCTGAAACCCCCTCCTATGTTTGAGAACTCTGCCACCTTATGAATCATGGTGGTAGGCAGAATCCTTCTTCTACTGGAGAAGGTGGCAGTATGGCAAGCTGAACAGAGCAGACACTTTCCCAGCTTCCCTTGCAGCTTGAGTGGGCATGGTCCAAGGCCCAATCAATTTGATCAATTGGATTCCCCCTCCCCAGACTTTGAATAGTTGCTAATGAAGCATGGGAGGGGGCAGTGGAGAATCCATTTTCCCAGCAGAGGCAATGGCAGAAGCAACTCCAGGTCTGAGGACAGTGGCAGGGGCAGTGAAAGGTAGCATGAGTGCTCTCCAGCTCTCTCAGGGTAAATAAAGTCAGCCATAAGTAGGATGACAATACATCCTAATTTGCCTGGGACAGTCCCAGTTTATGCCTGTTTTGTGTAATTATTGAAAGCATCCCCATTTGCTTCCAGAATTGTTCTAGTTAAATAGTAACCATTTAATAATTGTTAAATTATTAATTTTAATAATATGATCATCTCAGTCATAAGTTAAATCCATTATATCATCACCCTCCTCTCAGATTATTTCCTCAACCATCTTGCTTTGAAATTAGGCTCTTTTCTGAGAATACTTCTTATTTGCATCTCTCTCAAATGATGACCTTCTTACTTTCTACAATCCTAATCTTCAGGAGCCTGGAAAGGAAGATATGTCTTCCCTGTCATCCTTGCTTCTTAATACTACTACTAAATTATTCCTTATTTATCCATGACCCTCCAGACCCAATGGAAATGATGTCATCTGACTCTATGTCTATGTTGTGGTCAACTACAGACCCCTTGTTCCTTGAGGATTTTAATCCTTGATAGTGTCTCAATCTCCAACCCTCTTCCTGTCAATATTCTGGATGATTTCAATATCTAAATAGATTGTCTTCCTTCTACTGCCCCTTGATTCCTTCATCTCACCCCCACCAAGCCATTCATTCCTGCAATCATGCCCATGACCTTGTTTTACTAATAATTGTTTTCCATTTTCAAGCATTCTGCTCTCTAATGACTGCATATTATCTTTCCAGCTCACTCTTCCTAGGGTCCTACTCCAACATCTTTTGGCTCCACTAAGACCTCTGATGTAATAACCGTATTACTGTCTATCACTCTCCCCATGACCACATTTATTGTCTTTCTGGGCTTGAATCCCGTGTGTCATTGTTATCACCATTCCCTTGTGTAATCATTGACAACCTTTATCCTTCTCCCTCTGACAGACGGGCCTGGCAAAACCTTCCCCCCGATTCTATCCAATGGCAAACTTGAAATTAAGTGAGAGGAAACCACACAATCATGCTGTGACAGAGACTGCTAATTTTCTACTCTTGAAACCTTTTTTCCTCCCCCGTACCCACTGAATTTTACCTGGATTCATGGCTGCATGGAAAAAAAACTTCTGCCCATTGCTATATAAGCAGAGGTGTTTCATGCAATTTTAGGGAAATGTTCTTAAAGGACGAGTATATGTATGTGTGAACTCCTTTAACTTTTTTCCTTCCACTTGACTGAAACATGTTTATGAAAGTTGAAGCCCGAACAGCATCTTGGGTGATGTGGTGGCATATTAAAAATGTAGAGTTTGTGTCATAATAATCATAATGTAATGTAGGCCAATACCTCCTATCTCTGGACTCCATGAAAGAGAGAAATGAGCTTCTATTTTTGTGTGGTAGAGGAGAAAAGACTCCCAAAGATAGCCATTCCCTAATCCCCCACATCAACAAATATGTTCCTTTACACTGGCAAAAGGGACTTTGCAGATATAATTAAATTAAGGGCTTTGAGCTGGAGAGAGGATCCTGGATTACTCAGGTGGGTCCAATCTAATTACATGAGTCCTTAAAAGCTAAGAATCTTTCCAAGCTGTATCAGCTGCAGAGAGAATGTGAAGATGGAAGGTCAGAGAGACACAATGTTACTGGCTTTGACAATGGAGGAAGAGGCTACGAGACAAGGAATGCAGGAGGCTTATAAAAGCTGGAAAAGGCAAGAAAATGGATTCTCCTTTAGAGCCCCAGAAAGGAAAGCAAGCCCATCAATGCCTGGATTTTAATCCTTAAAACCCATTTTGGTCTTTTGACCTACAAAGTTGTAAGATAACACATTTGTGTTGTTTTTAAGCTACTAAGTTTGCGCTAATTTGTAATGTCGGTGATAGAAAACTAGCACACTTGGTTAATATGTTGTTTTGTGTTCTCGTGTTATTCAAAACTCTCATCTCAAATAATATACACACAAGGCCATCATCCTCAAGTGGGTTCTTGGAACTACTGAGACATCCTAACTCATTTCCCTAATTAATTCATATTTCCACCCTTCCAAATTCATCCAGGGGCATCACTCATGAAATGCCAGGGGATAAAAGGTGCAAAAGGAGGAGGTGGTCTGACATGAATGGGTAGGATTTGAGGGTGAAAGTTTCCCCTAAAGGGTCAAGGCTTCTCTTATCCAGATCTGAGGGTGGCCAGTGCTAAACAGTGGGTGATTTTAGTTGAAGTGTTGTGGTTTGGCTAAAACTGTCCTTCAGTGTAGGCTGGAATCCAGCTTTGTTAGAAGTTGCCATTGGTTCTCCAAAGTGGCTGCACCATTTTACATTCCCACAAACGACGTAAGAGAGTCCCACTTATCCCACATTCGTGCCAATGCTGTATTATCAGCCTTTATAATTTGTAGCCATTCAGGTGGATATGTCCTGGTATCTAACTGTGGTTTTAATTTGCATTTCCCCGATGAACAATTATACTGAGTGTCTTTTTATAGGTTTATTGGTCATTTGCATATCTTCTTTTACAAAGTGCCTGTTAAAGTCTTTTGCCTATTTTTATTGGGTTGTTTGTCTCATTATTATTGATTTATACAAGTTCTTTATATATTCTGGATACAAGTCCTTTGTTGCATATAAGCCAGGATTCCTTCTGAATACCAATAACAGAATTTGACTAGTGATGACTTAAATAATAACATCAACAGTGATCTGATAAAACAAAGTCTGGAGTCTGGTGGTCCATGACTTACTAAGCAGATCTGTCATCTTAGCAGTTCAGCTTTTCATGCTTGTACTGTAGCCTCCTGGTTGCAAGATTAAGTTCATTGTTTTAGGCACTGTGCCTACATTCAAGGGCAGGAAGCAGTGGGGTAACCAAGGAGACAATTCGAAGAGGTCCTAGTATGATAAAAATTACTTCTCAGAAATGCTCTCGATTTCCTTTTTTTTTCTGATTGGCCAGAATTAGGTATCCTGCACACACACGAGTGACAGGAAGGATGAGAGAATGAGCATTAGACAGTGGTGTACTATACCATAGCCATGATTGGATTAGGCAGTCATGACTCATTCCCTGGGGTGGGGCACATTGCGTGAACACAGGTACAGTTAGGCAGAAGAGAGGAACAGCTGCTGGGTAGGTACCTAACACATCAGTATTGAAACCTCCAAAGCTGTATGTGTTTTTCTCTGCTACAGTGAGGAATCCTTGGAAAATTCTGAGAGGTCTTGGTAAGCTTATTGACAACATAGAGATATCAGAAAAAAAATGTTAGAAAGTCAAGTTCTTTGACTAAAATGCAAAATACAAACTCCCATTAAATACTGTATCTCAGAGAAGCCCGACTGGCTTGAAGAGTTGAATCAGATTATGAGCTGTGATCACATTTTATTGCTGCAAAAGAAGGCAGGATTCATGATCACGTGAGGAAAGGCTAGATGACGCCCAGTAGCAGTACTGAAGACAAGTGGGGCCGAGGGTCCCTACCTTCGTCTAGGTCTTCTGCAGAAGTAGAGCCTGAGGTAAGGACATTTTAGGAAGTGTATTTGGGAAGCGATCCCAGGAAACAGGAGTGAGGGACTGGGGGCACTGAAATGAAGCGGGGAAGGCAATGCAAAAGCACGTTAAGAGTTGGTCATTTCTGTGAGTTGCTGGCTCTTGATTGTGCTGGGAGCCTCGGAGGCGCTGTATAGAATCCACGGCAGAATTATTCTCCAAGTGTGGAACTCAAAGCAGCTGACTGGCATCACCTTGACTGTGTTATACATGCAAATTCAAGACCCCCAACTTGACCTCCAGAATCAGAACGTCTGATGGGAAGGGGGTCAGGATACTATATTTTAACAAACTCTTTAGGTGATTGTTATGCATGTTCACATTTGAGAACCAGAGGAAGCAGGTACCAGTCAGCTTACATCCCCCAGTGATCAAACCACGTGGGGTCAACTATTTTTTACCTTCAGATTGCTCCGCATGAGCGTGCCCCTGTCAGAGAAGCCCACAGTGCAAAGCAAGAGGTTTTCAGTGCAGCCGAGGCCTTGCCTGTTCACGAATGCTCACAAAATGCTGGTGTCCACCACTGCTGGCGCAAATGGAGGGCCAAAAGGATGTGGCACAAGAGATGCCTGAGGCATAAGAGGAGAACAGGAATAGGCCAGTTCAGATCATGACAGCACCTTCAATACCCGAACTTCATGGAGGAAGTCAGAAAATCACTTTCTAAACCATCAAGCTCTTTATAAAGGGCCTTAAGCTCTCGGAAGGAAATACACTGTGGAATAGCACAGGGCTTTAGTGTACAGGAGACATTAACAAGGCCCCTGAGTCAGTAGCTATTTATGCTACAGTATATCCTTGAGGCAGGTGGGGGTGTTCCATCTGTTGAAAGTGGCCTCAGTGATGTCTTCCTTTTGGAATCAAGTTAAAGAGAATGGATTTTTTACTTCATTGGGGAAGAGCTTCTAAACGTAGCATATTCATCAACTCTTTCTCCATTTCTTTGGGAACATAAACCTGTGCGGTTTTCCATCTCTATTTTCTTTTCTGTCACCCCAGGAAAAGGTCTACTTCTTTGCCAGACATTGCTTCCCTTCCAGTTTTCTCCTTTCACCTTTGATCCTAAAAAAAAACAAACAAAAAAAAAAGGCACTGTTGGTCATGATCTGATTTAAATTATCTGAAAAAAAAGGAGAAAAAAACCCCCATCCCATTGAGACTAGAATTAATTTGGGTTGGTGGGGCAGAGATGATTAACTCAGAGATGGTGAACTTGTAAGGAGATTTATGCTACAAGTGTTTCATAACAAAATATTTGATTCAACACAAGACATTCCAGGTTTTTATTCAGAACTATCATTAGGCTGGAGAGGTAATAACGTGAGCTGCAAAGATTGAGAGAGAGAACATATTTGTAGGCTTTTTCTGCAGTAGGTGGGAGGTACTATAAAGCTCAAATGAAAAAGGTACAGCTGCTGTACAGTGGTTTCCCCCAAGGGAAAAAACGGTCAGCGTTTCCCTTATTTTCTTCACTTTTACGATCCCCATTCCACTGCATGTTGACTTGTCACCAGGTGTATCTGGTGATGACACTTAATGCGTTCCTGGGGGTGGGGACTGAAAGTTTTCACTATAGAGGTCATGAGTTAGGGTCAGAGAAAGAGTGCTAGCTTCCTTTGAAAGAAGATGTGGTAGGATTCCAGGAAGAAATAATTATCCATTGGATGGAAACTATTAGACTCATCTTCCTAAAATGTACCGTATATCATCTTTCTACTCAGTTCGAGAACCTACAGTGCATCTCTAATAGGATAGCCCAGTCTCCAGCCTGGGCCTTTGCCCTCAGTATCTAGGCTAAATTAATCCCCAACTTTGCAGACTGTCAGGCCCCAAGGATGCCTATGGCCTGTGAGTGACATGCAGGATGGAATTGTAAAATCAGACTCATGACAATCAGGATCTTACTCTGTATCTAGTTTTACTAATTCAGTTTCAGGATACAAACAATCAATGGGCAAAAAAGCTCTGGGACCTCGAGGGTAGCTACTTGGGTCTTTTGTTTCCTTGTTAGAGAAGTGTCTTTGGCCCAGAGTAGATGAAGTCTCTCAGGGGGATTGACAGGGGTCCTCCCACAACAGCATCTTCATCTTACCCAGAGGATGGTGCAGCCCAAGTGCTTTCCTTTAGGGGCCAGTCCTCGCACTCCTGGGCTCCACTTACTGCTGGTGATTTTGAGCCTGGGCATCCTGCTGAGGGCATTTCAGAGATGGAAACTCTTCCTCCTAGCTTTGTTCTGAATTTTGACTCCCCTCTGGGATGCTCTTCCATGCATTACTGTTTCCCTTCTCTCGCTGGCCACTAGGAAGTGGGCATTACCTTTTAAATTTGTAGTCAGAGCAGAGATGGATCTCATTCTTTCTGTTTTTTTTTTTTTTTTATTACAACTGAGGCACATATAGGGAAGATATTAGAAACAGGAATATAGGTTTGAAATATGCAGATTTCTGAAATTACCTCTTCGACTTCATTCTTAGCCTCATAGTCTCTCTCACCTCCCCAGTCCTATCCCAGGGAACAAGAGTTTGCAGTTTCTCCCGGTTCCTACTTGCCCTCACATTCATGGTTCCATTGAATAGCCCACAGGTCTGACAGTGTAGGTCTCACTGCCTGGACCCCTCGATGTCTCACAGCCAAGGAAGCAGAGAGTCTCCCTGCCTCCTGTCATTTGTCTGGGGCTGAGGGGCCCCCCAGGGAGTCCTCTAAGGAGCTGTTTGTCCTCTTTCCCTATTGACTGGCACACCTGCTGAGAATGAAGCAATGAATGAACTCAGCATCTCACTGCCATCCTTCCTATACACTAGGACTCCCTTGGAACCTCAATGAGGCCCAACAGTTTTAGGCTGACATGAAAATAAAAGTACCATCCAAACACTAAGAGCTTCGGTGGGAGAGACTTTATCTAGGAATCTAAAATGTTACCATCTCTGAGCAGTAAAATTATTCTAAAAACATTTAAAACTGATTTTCTCTAGTTTAAATCATAACATTGTCATAATTCAAGATTCGTGTTACAGCGCAGTTCTCTCAGCCTGCGTTTGATCAGTCAGATTCCACAGTTGTTTAATCTGACAGATGCTCTGGCAGGGAAATTCTCTTTTTGAATAATAATTGTGAAAATATAAATTATCCTTCTTATTCCTTATTCCTACACAGAATGTAAATCACAAAACTGAATTGGATCTCAGCTCTGTTTGGTCTCAAGTCTGGTTTAAACTTTAGTCAAATTAAAAAGTGCTACCAAAAGAGAACACCACTATTAGCAGTAAAAATTAACAAATACCCCAGATCATTCTGGGAGAGTTAATGTATTATCTTAACAATCACTTACTCCTCAGTGTCAATTAATATATTTTATCTTTTCCTTAGAGTACAGTGTATTTAAAGGAAGAGGGAGAGGACAGTGACACACGAAGGACTGAGGGACATTAAGTCTGATAGTATCTTCAGAGTTATCATGATTTTTTAAATTTACAATTATATCGCAAATGAAAATTGCACGCCCCCCGCGAAATGTTAACTGATGTAGCTTTAACACTTCTCTCTCTCCCCCTTAGTGGGTTCAGAAAGCAGCTTTTTCCCTTGTGAATTCGTGACAGAGTGATAAAGAAGTAAATTCAATTTGCTTTCCAGCATATCAGTCTGGGAATAAGATTTCTACCAATGCATTGCTTTTACTTAGATTCCAGCAGATCAAAAAATTTTGTAGGTCTCATGGATTTCAATAGAACATTATTTTTATATTGAGCATTTCCTGTGAATATTTGAGGAGGAGTCAGCTCTTGGAGAGCCACAGCATGGCCTGCCACGGGGATGTGCAGGGACAGATACAGCAGTGAGAAGCTCCGACACACGAGAACACACACTGTGTTGGAAGATAAATCAGCAGGTCAGTTTTGTGAACATGTACCCCTCCCAGAGGGAGAAAACAGTGCCAAATACTCTTCCATATTACCAATTACCAATGACTGAAAGCCAAGTCATCTTCCTTTAGGAGTGTGGTCCTCAGGATCATTTAGAGACGTTAGCTGGAAGTTAGGTCAGGTCCTCAGTCCTAGTTCATGAATCAGCTTGAAAAACTCCGTGCCCTTGCCTGAGCCCAAGGTGGTGTTTTTTTTTTTTTTGATCCCCCCCCCCACAATCAAATAAATGAGGAAGTTGGACTTTTTCAACATTTTCTAACTAGATCTTCATTTTCCAAAGAGTGTTACTCTTGAAGAGTTAGTAGGTGTTACCAGAAAAAAGCCTTCTGGGGTTAAAAGTTTGGGAAATGGTGCATGAAATAATGTTAACAGTTTCTTTACCAAAGAATCTCTAGTCTCTACTAGACAGGTGTGCTTCTGACCCTCTGATAAGGGAGTTACAATGATGCTTTCCCCAAATTTATTAAAAAAAATTTTTTTGAGAAGCGTCTTATGACATTGTGTTCACCAAAGTTCCTTCGGCTTTATGAATCCCCTCATAAAAGAGTGAACTGATGGTGTAGAAGGATTGTAATGTTCATCAAACCCAGTACCCTTCAGGACCCCAATGAAGATCCACATTCTCTGGAAGTCACTCTGGATTTCTCTCTTTTCCAACAAAAATTGTCTGCTTGCTTCAATAGACAGAATGTTTTCTCTGACTAACCCAAAAGGGAATTATTAAGGAGAGTTCTTCTGAAAAATACGATGCCAAGTTTCTTTGGTTTTTATTGACTCCCCTACCTTCACATAATGACTTTCTCCTCTATTTCCTGAAATACATACAGTCTTATAGAGAAGTCAATGCATGAAAATTCAAACATATATAGCATTAAAAAATGACAGGAAAGCTATTCACATAACAGGAGAATTCTTCACCTTACAAATGACTCTTCCCAGTGTCTATTTTAAAGAGGAAGCTGGAGATATTGAAGGAATCTCTGTGGTCTCACAATTTTCTCTAAGTTCTGCAGCGTTTATTAGCCTTTTAGTAACCTTAATTTTTAAAAGTCTTTTTTTGAGGTGTCTGTTTTGCTTCACTTGAAGGGGAGGCCTTGGTTCCCTTCCCTTGGCTGGCCTGCTCCCAAGACTCTTTTGCTGGTCAAGGAAGACTTTCCCAGCACCTGGGAACCACTTTTGAATGGCGGACAGGCTCATAGCTAAAACCTCATTATTTATTTTCTCAGTGTTTCTTGCGTCTTGGAGACTTATTTATTTATTTGCAGAAATTATCATCCTTCACTGAAAACAAATATTTGGATATTATTATTAGTATTATTTATCATGCATCTGAAACATAAGTTCTGTTTTGCCAGCTGTCCAAGTTTCTAAGACTCTCTCCAATTTGGGAAAATGGTTTCTCTTTCAGACAGATGTAATGAATCAAGATGTACACAAACTAGATTTTAAAGGTGTTTCCTGCTTGGTTAACCCAGTCATGAAGACAAAGGAACAGTTGGATGGTTGATATGTTGGCGGAAAGCATTAGCTTGCTAGTAAGGGTGATTTGCTCCTTCAGGCGTAGTGAGGCCACGTAAACACTTCTCTTTATCAGTCAGTGGACTGAGCATTCTTATCCTTATCGTGAGCAGTTAGCTCAAAGAGAATCTCAACTCTAAATGAAGATGCTCTTTCGGGACAAGGTAGCTCTCACTGGGTGACTAGACACTGATTTCTAGACCTAACCAACAGCCTGGTTTAGGTGTCCCTGGAAGACTGTTACCTCTCAGATATTTCTTCGGTTCCTCAGTAAGTAGAATTTGATATTCTTGATCACTCCTTTTTGGAGGGTGGATGGGTACCCAATGCCCATTCATAAATTCAGGGTAGGAGTAACCAGTCTATTGACTAATCAGTAGTCATGTATTCATGCCTTTCTATATTGCTTTTATTGAGATATAATTTACAAGCAAAAATGCATAGATATTAAGTGTATGATTCAATGAGTTTTGATACATATGCACATTTATGTAACTATAACCCCACTCAGGATACAGAACATTTCCATCACCACTTCACGGTTCCTTGTGCTTCTTTCCAGTCAAATAGCCTGCTTCCTTTCATTCTCACATAGGAAGTATAACATTCCTACCAACTGTTCTTAATCATATCACATTAGGTTCATTGTGCTTGTCCTGAATATCTTATAAATAGAATAATTCAGTATATATACTTTTGTGTCTGGCTTCTTCACTTATCCTTATTTATGATATTCATCCAAATTGTTGACTGCACCGATAGTTAATTATTTTTCACTTTATTAATATACCACAATGTACTTTTTTATTTCTCTGTTGAGACATTTTGATTATTTCCAGTTTGGAGTTATGATTAAAACTGCTATCAACATTCTTGCACAAGTTTTCCTTGAAATATGTGTCCTGGCTAAGAGATTTTTGCTTATTCCTAGGTCATAAAATTGTTTCCTTTTTTTTTAAAAGAAGATTTATTGTTTTTCTTTTATGTGTCTATGAGCTATCTTATATTAAAATATATGTATAGTGTGAGATAGGGATCAAAGTTAACTTTTTTCCCATATTGTTATCTAGTGGTTCTAGCCCCATTTCCTGGAAAAAAAAAACAAACAAACACTCTTTTCCCCTCTATTTAAATCTTGGCATCATCTGCTGAACATCAACCAGCCAATATGTGTAGATCTGTTTCAGGACTTTCTATTTATTTCCATTGATCTCCGTACATACTCTTACACCAATGACATATTATTTCAATTACTGTAGCTGTAGAGCAAATATCAAAATCATGTGGTGAGCATTTTTTAAATCTTTAGGTAACACTAATACATTTTTATGGACCTCTTTACAGTAGAGAGGTCTAGTGTCTTAGATGATAACCTGATTTTATGTTAGATGAGAGATCACTCGGATTTCAGAAAGCTTTCAGGTAATGTACCCAAAACAGAGAGAGGTCTGTACTACTCCATAAAAACTTTACTACTGTTTACCAACAGTAGTAAATGAATTTCTTATGACTCTGTTGACATTTCTGCCTTTACAGTAAAAGTGGTTTTGAGTAGTAACTCTGACCATGTTAAATAGCAACCTTGGGGGTATAGTAATTGATGAATTTACTTTTATTTCATTTTGGTCTCTAGTATCACTTTCCGCATGCTTGGTTGCCCCAGATATCTCCCCTTTTCACTTTTCTTCTTTGCTATTTTTCAATCTTCATTTTTTTCTTCTTCTTTTTTCTCTTTGAAGGGTATGCTACAAATAAAGATTGACCTTACAGTAAACAGATGGTCTCATTTCCCCTTTGTCAGTGGTTGGCTGAGATATGGGAGTGTGGCACACCTCTAGACAGTGGGAGGTCATGGGGGGTGAACTTTGGAATTGCTGTGAAAGATTTTCTCTCCTGCCGCCATTGCTGTTGGATGTTGTGATGTTGGGTATGACACCTGGAACTGTCACACTATCTCCTGACTACGAAGAGAACCACAGCTGACTTGTTGAATGCAGCAGAGGGGAGAGAAGGAAGAAATCTGAATCCTCAAAGAAATGAGGGCGTTAAAAATAATGTCCTAATCTATCCCCAATCTTTCAGTTATGGGATTTAATAAATTTTGTTTATCGTTTAAACCATTTTAGTTAGGTTTTCTGTTACTTGCTTGTTAAAGCATGTTATCTGTTAAAACCATATTGTATTTTAGCAGCTCTTTGATGTGCTAAGAAGTCATACTGAGAAAATTAAATAAACAAGGCATTAAATTAAGAACCAAAATATGACCAACGGCATAATTTATTGATGAAATTTAATCATTGAAATATATGATTCTAAAAGGGGGAAATGCTTACCTTTATAAAGTATAAAAAATTTGGTTGAATTTGATATTGCTTGGTTTTGATATACAGCTACCTGTGACTCAGGTAATGATAGATGAATTCAGTAGGATATTGGGAGTGGGAGAAGTAAAACTAACTGTAGATTTTTTTTAAAAAAAAGTCTATACTCATACATTTCCCCTACCTGAAGAACCACTGGGCTTTAGAGACTTGGTTAAGACCTCAGTTCATAAGAGAGGTTGATTGGCTTAGCTAAGAAGGCTGAGAGCAAGACAGGACAATAGAGCTCCAGAGTTTCCGAGGAGAAGAGACTTCAAGACTACAGGCAGGTCGGTACTTGTAGCTGCTTTTGCAAAAAAACTTCTATCAGTTGTCCATATCAAAGAATCAAGTGGCTATGCTGTTAATTACCTCCTTTGGTACAGTGACTAAGGCCAGACTAGTTTTTCTGCCTTCAGTTGAGAAAACCCACCTTTATTAAAAGCAAGCCAACTTCAAATTCTGTAGCTGCTTTACTTTTGAAATGAAGTCATTATTTCAAGTCAAAAGTACATAAAGAATTTCTGGAGATTTTGCAAGGCAGAGAAATTCAATTCTGGTTGGTATGAAATTACAGGTAGTCTTTCAGTTTTTAATTTCATCAGAGGTGATGATCCATAATTTTGAACTTCTGATGCTGAAAATTGAACTGAAAATGAGACTCTTATGTAGTTAACCATGGCCACTTTATTGTCATGATTATTATTACTGGGTTATCCCATCCATGTGGAAGGAAGACGAGAGACCGAGTCTTTGCCTTCGAGGTATTCAGCCACAGTCCCAGGAAATACCTTTTTCTGAACAGCCCATGCCTGGTGGAAATGGGATCATCCACTGGCTAGAGTCATGGTCTTTTCCATTTCAAGCAAAGGGTCCTTTTTGCTGAATTTCTACATTTTAAAAGTTCTCACAATAGGAAGGGGTCAACATACCTGTCATAGAGAAGATGGGTGAGTGCATGGAATTCACATACTGGATTGCCTGGGCTCCTTCTAACCATTGTAGGTAGACATGGTTGTGATTTTTTAAATTTTATTATTTATTTATTTATTTATTTATTTATTTAGGTGAGGCAACCCTTGGTTGACCTCACAGATTGCAAGGACCGTGTTAGCTTACAATCCCTTATTTTTTTATTTTTTTATGCCTCCAGCACCTGGTCTTCCCAGGTGGTCTTCCATTCAAGTACTAACCAGGCCTGACCCTGCTTAGCTTCCGAGATCAGACAAGATCAAGTTTGTTCAGGGTGGCATGGCCATAGATGACAAGGTTGCCTCCAGAATAAAGTTTTTTCTATCATCTTTGAGCATATTTTTAAACTTGAAAAAAATACTATCAGCTTTACAAAAAATTCAGGCCTATATCACAGAAAATTGTACAAAAGAATTCAATTCTATATGTGGGCCAAAATTGTACAAAATTGTATAAACGTGTACAAAAGGATTCAGTCCTATATGTGGGTCATACTGAAGTAGATGCTCAGAGCCTGTTCATATAATTTCTGAGTCATTAGTGGATAGGAAGTTAACTTATACTGCATATTGATATCATTGAATGATAAATACCTTTTCCCCTTATTGTACATTTGAAGCACTTCTGACCTGACTACTATATATGAAAGGAAATAGGAATTGTTATTCAGTATTATCATTTGACAGAGGTAAAAATCTTGAAGCCTGGGCACTATGGCCTTTTTTCTTCTTCACTTTTGGGAAAATAACTTGGCTTGCTTTTTGTACTCATCAATGTAAAGGGGGAGAATGCAAGTGGAGAAACCAAGAGATCAGGCCAATGTTACAGGGAGTGAGGATGAGGAAAGGTAGGAGGGGAAGAATCAGGAGAGGATGAAGCTCTTACAGAGGGTTTGTGGAAAAGAGAAGAGAGATTGTGGGGGAGCAGCAGCCACAGTGAATGGGACTCCGAGGAGATAAACATGAAAACATTAGTATGTTTTCCTTCATGTCAATTTTTTTCCCATTTTCTGAAATCTTTAGAAAAGATCTGTTCAATATTATCTTTTGCTTCTGAGAACAGCAGGGGATAGCCTAGTTTAATATATGTGTGATTATTTCACTTTATACAAAATGTTTCTGCTATTTGTCTGTCAAACTTTCAGATCAGTTATTGAAGAGTTTCTTGAAATTATTCCTTGGTCTTATTCAGCTATTAGGCAGAAGTTCTTGTAGCTTATTTAAGGTCTGAGTGGGCATTTGGCCCAGATTGACCATTTAAACATAAGAAAACTCTGTCGAAGAATTCTGGAGAAGATGTTTGCCTGATACAGAGAGAGAGTAGTTCACAAAAAGAAGATCTCTTTCTGTCTTGGCCACTGTTTGCTCCAGTTTTTTTGATGGTTCATGACCTTGAAGTGGCTCCCTAGGAGTAAAAGGACAGCCAAGGGAAGGCAGAATAAAAAGGTGGAAAGATCTGAGTCCTTTATGACACTGTTAAACTGTTGAACTGGTCCAGCATTTCCTACAATTGGGATATTTGTTCAGGTCTTCTAAGATACTACTTCTAACTGATTTTCTATATTCCTGGATTTTGTTAATCAACCATAAATATCCTAATGGCTAAGCTTCTGACATTTAACTCTGTACATGCAGCCAAAAGCTTTACTAACTGGTACATAATGTGTTTAAAACTTTGGCCATTTGTAACCACTTCTTTATAAGGTGCAACCAAACAAAACAAATAATAGAAAGTTAGAGCATGCAGAAAATTGCAATTGGCATTCATAATATCTGATTTCAAATGTGTATTTATCCAGAACTATTTGGCCTCATTGATTGACTTTACTATAAGCAAATATCAAAATTGAACTCAAGTGATAAATATTCATTAATAAAAATTTGTTAATTTGTTTTATATATTGGTATTTCAAGCATGATTTCATTTGAAAACAAAAAAAGCTAAAATAATTTAAAAACCACAGCAAAAACCAAAGGGAAACAGAGTAGTTGAATGTGTTTATATATATGTGCATGTATTAATCATTAGAACCATCTAACCATTTAAATATATTAAACCCCTTCTATGTGGCATCCACCGATCTGAGGATTAGATCTGCAAAGCAAAATTTGGCACAGATTCTGACATCTGTAAGACTTTGATTTGATCAGTGGTGCCACAATTTGGTCACATGTTTAGGATGAAGACCATGCAGCCATCCTGGAATCATCTTTCTCAAACATCCCACATGTTATTCATCAGGAAATCACGTTCCCGCCACCTTTATGACACATCCTGGCTCCAGTGCCTTCCCACACTCCTCATTACTTCCACTCTAGCTTAAGCCATCACCATCTTCCACTCGTCCTCTGTGGTTTCTTGTCCAAATGGTGGCAAGAGTGATTTATTTATTTTTTAAACATAAAGGAGATCACAATATTCCTTTCTTTTCAGGTATTCCATGGCTTTGCATCACTATGAAAAAAAAAAAATTCCAGAGTTCTATCCCTAGCATATAAAGCTTTATGATCTGGCACCAGGTACCTCTCAGCATCATTTCTACCCTGCTGGTCGTCATTCACTCTATTCTGCGTATTCTGGCCTCCTTGCTATTGTTGAGCATGCCAGTTATGTTTCATTCTCAGTACCGTTGCCCTTTATCCAGTTCTCTGCTCAAAGTTACCCCAGGAAAGCCTTCCCTCAACTCCTAATATTCTTCTTTATTTATTAGTCTATAATCTGTCTTCCTCACTTGAACACCAGCATCACAAAGGGCGAGAACTTTGCCATTTTAATAAATGAATAATTGGATGGATGGATGAACCAACTGTGGGTGAGTTGCTCAGTGCTTTCCAGTTCTGATTCTGCCCTGACTGGGCATGTCTTACAGGCCAGTTCAGCAGCCTTCTCTCTGCGCCTCTGTGTTTGCATTTGTGAATTGAGGGGAAATTCCAGGCCTGAGGGCGGGGAGATTTTCAAGGACAGGCTGGTTGGCTCCCTTCTTTTCACACTGCTTGGGTGGCTTGCTACTTTGTTTATGCATCAGACTTGCCTGTTGCCAGGCAAGATAGGAAGCTGGACTACAGAAGATGCTGACTAATGCATGTGTTTCCCTACTTATCCCTATGAAGAAAAGCCAGCTCAGGCAGCCTGGGGCAAACAAATATGGAAAGTCAACAGTCTGTCTTCTGGGTTTGAATCTTTTCTGCACCTTCCTTTCCCGGTTGCTGCTCCTACTAGGAACTAAATGGGATCCTAGATGCTTTGTTTCCTCATTTTAAGAGGGTGATATGGATATTTAACTCACCCACAAGTATTCAGTATATAGTTTTTCCTTTTGTAGGAGTCTTTGCATGGGGTTTTCAAGAAGAGCTATCTCCTTGGATTCTGGAACCATATCCATTTCTGGCTCTTTGTTAGCTGTATGAGCTTGGGTCGGTGTCTCTACCTTTCTGAGCCTCAGTTCTTCCATCTGCAACAAGGGAGCACTAAGCCCCATCTCATGTTGTTGACATGGTTGTTAAATGAGATGATTTATAGAAGGTATCTGGTACAATGACATCGCAGTATAAAAAAACTGTAGTGAGGAGGCAATAGAAAATTTAATAATATCTTGGCTCACTTTGCCTTTCTAGCATCCTTTAAATTCACTCTGTATGCCATTTCTATTCAAATAAATGGCCAGTCTTTCTCATAAGCATGAAACTGGGGAACTGTTGAAAATGAGGCTGAGACAAATGGAAAACAGTGTTGTGAAAACATTAATATATTTATACACCTGGACCCATTTCAGCAGAAACTGCAGCCTGTATACCGTTTGCAGCACTCACACACTCTCAGGCTGCAGAAGCTGTCAATCCAAGGCCAGGCTTCTTTCTCTGCACCACGTTATCTATGGTGGTTTCTCTTCAGGGTGAGATGACTTGCTCCAGGGTGCGGTGAACTTGCAAGAGGGCGGTCTGGCTGGGACTGTGCCTTCCTCATCTGTGTTCCCAGCCTGGCTCTGGGTGTGTGTGTGGGGGGGTGGTGATACACCTCTTCCTCCTCACTGCTGACTCCCCTCCCTGTTGACTCCCCTCCTCCCTAGAGGGTGAGGGTTGGGGCCAGGAGTTCAGCTTACTCATTGATAGTGACGTGTGTCAGGCCTGAGAGAAATGGGACAGAATGAGCACACCGCCAGCCTGTCCCTCATGCAGCTCAGCTCTTCCTTGCCTTTTGGGTTTCTAGCTCCTTTGTGGGGAGTATGAGAGTGGTTGGGGAGGGATCCGCCTGGGGATAGGTGGCATCTTGCCAACACCTCTGCTTGATTAAGCAGTTTGTCAGCAGTGGAAAAGCTGTGTTTAAAGGCCAGTAATCTGCAGCTTCCTGTCTGTGGGTGGACAGAGGGGTTTTGTTTACTCTGGAGAACTAGTCTTAGAACTCCTTCCAACAAAACTTTTTGGGGTGGGGTTACTCTGAGATGTCTAATTCATACTGAGGGCTGGGAAGACCCTGGATCTACCAGGGAAGAGGAGTCTGGCTTCTGGGCTAGGATGAGTGTTGAGATTTTAGCCAAGGCGAGGGAGGGGGTGGGGATGGAGTAGAGAAGCCCAAAGAAAGGTCTTCTGTGTCCTGATATGTCCAGCTCATTTCTACCTCAAGGCCTTTGCATGAACTCTCCCTAGAATGCCCTCCCTCCCAGATCTGCAAGCTTCCTCCTCACTTCATCCAGGGCTTCTGCAAAGGGCACATTATTTGTGAGGCTTTTCTGGAACCTCTTTCTCCCAATATCAAATGTTCCCCCACTCACTATCTCCTAGGGCATCTCTCTGAGTGTTTTACTCTGTATATTCAACACATATGAGGTTCTAAGGTCAACCTTTGGCAAATAAATAAATTTTACACCACGAATTCCAGAAATTGATGAATATATCCACTTGGTAACCAGTTTCCAGAATATGAGATAGCTGCCCAGATGCAGAATAAACCTTAATAACTAAGCAATTCATTGGCCGAAGCTTTCATCTGGCCAAAAGGAATAATACTCAGATGGGGCCTGAAGCCTCCTCTTGTCAGGAGCTGATGCTGGTTTGTCTGCAGGTGTTATAGGTTCCCCTCTCAAGGCACATCTGCGGAGTTAAGAGCAGGCTGTTTTTTTGTAAAGTCTTTATTAATCTAGTATAAAAGGAGTCCCAGTGATGATTTCCCTTTTACCTGAAATCTCTTTCTTCAAGCAAAATGATGAAACCCATTCTTAATGAGACAAGATTCGCTTTTCAAACTGCAGACATATGGCAGGCTTAGGTAGAGCAAAAACATTTTTGCCTTAACCATCCATGTGTATTTTTAAAGAATTCAAAAAGGAAATACTGTAGAAACGTTAATGACTGTGTCTGTATGCCTTATCAGGCTTGGGCAATTTCTCCCTAACTGAATTGATCACTGTGAGATAGAGAAGAAACTCAGGCAAACTGGCCACATTCAGCTCTCTCGTGGATCCCACTTATTAGCAGTGATTGGCTTAGCCACATTGCCAAGCACATAGCAGTCTCATTCATTCACTCACAAAGTATTGACTGATCACCCGCCACATGCCAAGCATTTTTCTAGAGGCTGGGGATTCAGCAGGAACAAAACCAACTTGCATATCTGCCATCATGGAGCTTTCATGCCAGTGGGGGAGGCAGACAGTATCAAAGTGAATGAAGTATATTGTATGTCAGAAGGTGATGTACTATGAAAAAAGGCAGAGAAAGGAGGAGGGGGTTGTACTGTAAAATGGGGTCGTCAGGGTAGCTCTCAGGTGACAGCTGGGCAAGGATTAAAGGAGGTGAGGGGGCCAGCTGACAGAGGGCCCTGCGAAGCAGAGGGAACAGCCAGCAGGTGGCTCCAAGCATATCTGCAGAAGAGCCAGGAAACCAATGTGCCTGGAACCAGGTGAGCAAGGTGAGCCAGAGAGGAAAGGGGCTTCTGACCACTTAGGGCTTGTGCCCGTCGCAAGACCCTGATACACTATCTAAGTGAAGCATGAAGCCCATCCAGAGTTTCACAGAAGTGTCACATGATATGCTCAGTGTAGGATTCCTGAATTGAATTTGTTCACAGCCTGTATTATTTTGGTCAAAATATCCCCCCAAAAAAAGGACTTGTAGGCAAAGTTATCCCTGGGTGTAGTGGGTGGACTGATGCCAATCCCTATACATGCTGCTAACACCCACCACCCTCTAAAGCCTCTATGTTCTACTCTCAGTGATGCCAAACTGGAGGCCAAAAGGTGTGAGCCCTGGAACCATTTTGGCTCCACAAGGTCAAGATCTTCACCCCTATCTTTTGCATCCCTACGGGAAGGGTGGAACAGGGAAGTGAGATAGGAGAGTGAAGCCCGGGATGTTCATGCTGGTGCCCTGCTGGGACATTCCTGGTCACAGCTGAGCTCATCCCAGAGAGTCTCATGCCGGGACTGCCACCATCATTCTTCTCGCCTAAACTTTTGAGACTGATGTAGCTACTCCTTTCATGGCTCACGATCAGTGATTTCTGTAAAACCTGGGACCCTCTAACATGACTTTCAAACTATTTTAAAGCTTGAGAAACAGCCTGGGAGATGTGGTTTGGATATAAACTTTTGATGTAAGTCCCTGGGGTTTTTGATTTGTCATGAAGACAGTGAGGTCCTGGACCAGATGCTTGGGACAAGTGGAATGGGCCAGGATGACCTATCCTGCATGTCCTCAGTGAGGCAGAGGAAGTTATCTGGAAGGGTTGGGGAGATGAGAATGCTAGAACAGATTGATCGCACGAGACCGCTCACTCACCTCTAACTGTGTACCCCATAGCGTCCAGAGGGCATTTCCTCCACCAGTTCTGGGGGGAGCCCAGATACTTGACAAGCCCTGTGGTAGCTCTTCTCTGTGGGCCAGGAGCAACAGTGGGCACTGCTGCCATCAGACTGGACTCTGACTTTGGTGGGGATGATGGAACCTGAAACCAAGAGGTAGTGTTTGATCACCAAGGTCAAGGTGGCTGTGGTTACAGTTCTGGCTATTGAGCTGAAGTAATCGTCACAGTAGCAAGACCTGCAGAGACCACTGCATTGGTTGGCTGATCATGATATTCCTTGAGCAGAAGTAGGTGGGCAGGCTACTAAAGGCTCACTTGATTTGCATGAATGGAAAAGGTCTAGATCCGATGAATAGAATCACCTCACAGATGCTCACAGCTCCTCAACAAATTTCCAGACCTGAGCCACTTCATAGATTCAGAACCCCTTGAATGACGGGGAGGACAAGTCTGTTTACGAAATCCTGCTGCTCAGCCAACAGTTTACACTAAATCTTCCTCCTCCCTTTCCCTAGAGGGACCTGTGGCTGCTTATTAGGGTGATTGTGCATTGGGGAGGGGGAGGGGCGTAACCAGACTTTTAGGGACTAGTGGACACTGGAAACTCAAAGTGCTACTGTAGTCCACTAATCAGGTGACCAATGAAGTTTGGCTCTGGTCCATCTCTGAGTGGCCCCAGGGGCTCCCCAAACCTACTCTGTGGGTATTTCTCCCATTCGAAAAATCATATTTGGAAAAGACACATCACCACTGGTTAGAATTCTTTAACATTTCTTCTTTCAGTTTCCTAAATCCCGAGTTTGCCCAGTGCTAAGAGCTCTTCCCATACACAGAGGGCCTCTTGCAGATGGCCACTCACTGGAGGCTGGGTCCTCAGGGCGCAACCACCTGGCTCTTTGGCTGGTTGCTCGCGAGGCCTAGGATGCTACACAGCGAGCGTGATGCAGTAGACTATAGCAGGCAGCAAAGGGCAGGGAAGAAAAAACTGGTTCCGGTCCTGCCATTCCTCCCTGTGTGTCTCTGGGGAAGTCACTTTGCCTTTATGAGCCTCAGTGTTCTCATCTCTAAAAAGAAAGCTCAGGCGAGTTCGGTGGTTCTGAACCTCGGCTGCGTATTGGACTCACCCAAGGGAACTTACATACTAATATCTAGGCGCTACACTAGAGATATCACTTTCATGGGCCTTGGGTGGGGACCTAGTGCTACTGTTTTTTAACATCTCCCCTGTGATTCAAATGTACATTCAGGGCGAGCTCCCCTGGATGAAGTCACCACTGAGGTCCCCTCCAGCCCTGACAGGCCCAGTCCTACAGTGTTCCCATTGAGAGAGAGAGAGAGAGTCACCTGGTGATGTGTCTTTTCCAAATATAATTTTTCGAATGGGAGAAATACCCACAGAGTAGGTTTGAGGACCCCCTGGGGCCACTCTGAGATGGACCAGAGCCAAACTTCATTGGTCACCTGATTAGTGGACTACAGTAGCACTTGGAGAGAGAGGGAGAGATTGAGAGTCTGATGCATAGCTCCAAAGAACATTTGGAGGAGAAAAAACTCCAAACCCCTGCTTCTATAATTAAAAATCCACAATATTTCTCCTTTAAGGAAAAAAATTTGACTGGCCAGACCACAGATAGGTTGAGTTGGGGAATAGCTCAAATATTTGCTTCAACCATTTCAATGATATTTTGGAGAGTTGCTCAAAGATTGGTCCACCATGTCTGCCTATGTCCTAGACACAGACCAGAAAATGTCCCTGTGTTTACTATACACCTTGTCATAGCCCTGTTATCATTACATCAATTTGGAAAGGGACCCACACCTTTGCTTACTGGTGGATGCTCTCACTTCTGTGTCTTATTCCTGCTTTCATCTTTGGCCAGGCTTTGAGAAAGGGTTGCTCCCACTCTGTGAATCTTGGGATTGGTTCTGCTCTCTGAGCCCAATTCAACCACAAACCAGCTGTGTGACATTGAATAGATACCTTTTTCTCCCTGGGCCTCAATTTCCTCATCTTTTCAAGTTGTAGCTCCAAAATGTCTTATGGCAATTGCAATTTTATGGAACTTTGTTTACTTATCCAGAATATTAAGCTGAGCAGCTTATCTGAAACAAAACGGACCTGAGACTGTTGCAAAGCGATTGTGCTCATTGACAGCTGAGGTGAATTTGTGGAGAGCATCTTTCTAACTTGGTCAACCTCAAAGGAGTGATGAGCCTTTTTCACCTGGTGGGGTCAATGATAAACCCAGCTTTGAAGCACTTCAAGCAAGGGCTGCTAGATGGCGCTGTTTCCCCAGATTTCCAGGGAGTGTGCGTTTTAGCAGATGGCTTTTGGAGGAGAATTAACAATTAATGTCCACTGTTATCAGCCAAAGCCCGCAGAAAATATGTTATACTCCGGAAACTACACAGAGCTGAGATTGCTCAAAGACATTCTGCTGCCAGCGTGGTCCTCTGCTGGCCCAAAATGTAATCATACACAGCCCGTCCCATGCACAAATCGATCTCACAATAAGGGACATTAATAACAAGGGTAAATCAAAAAATCTTATAATAAATTATTTGAATGCTTATTTCCTCAGCCTTATTATATACTTTAGTCTGGAAGTTTTTCTGCATACAGCAGTTACAAAACAATTGCCACTGGGACGGAGGGTGATTATAACGTAAATGATGGCAGTTCACTTTCAAACAGCTTAAAAAAGGAAACCAACAGATGAGATGCATGGGCTGCTTCTCTGAATCCATGTGGAGGCTTATAGGGTATCATCAAAACGGGTGCAAGGACTGTGATGGCAGGCAGAAAAGATTTCTTGCTTTTTCCCTTACCATTACTTTTCTATAACAAGGCCATTTGTGTCAAGAATTTTAACACTGCAGATATTATTCTCTCCATCAAAAGGCAAAGATATTCCTTGTCACACAAGGAAAGTATTAGGGAAGTCAGGAAGAGCAAAGGGCAAAGAGGTCGTTTGGCCCATTCTTAGCTCTACTTCTTGCATTTTTTCCTTTAGTGCTTGTAACCTTCACCATCATTATTTCTATTGATGTCCAGTGGAATAACTGAAAAGTAAACTCCTCGTTGGTAGCAGAACTTTGGGGGAGGAAGGAGCCATAAGGTCCTGCTTCCCTGCCTGTCCTCTTATGATCTTTTTCCTCGTGGCTGTGGCCAAGTTGGGGGGCAGCGAGTGTGCAGTGGGCAGGTGGGCTAGGAGAGCCACAGGCAGTTCTCTCTCGCAGGCATTGGCCATGCTCTGAAATGTAAAAGCTGCACCTTCCACAGCGACCCCGCCCACTGTCTGCCGCCTGACTGACTTCCCCCTTGCCCAGAAACTGCAATCCGTCAAAACTCAATCACTAACTGCTCCGCCCTCCCTCTGCCGCACCATTTACCTTTTACAGCTTGGTCTTGCAGGCTCCGGAGATGAAAAGAATGAAACCAATGCATTTTCTTCATGCTTCTCTTCTAGTTTAATTCTGCTTTCTGTGTATTCATGGTGTGCATTGTGTTGATTTAGAAAAATGTTCCCAGTGCCAACACCTCTGCTGTGTATCTTAAGAAAATCATTTTCAATCAACAGCATCAACAACTCAGACTCCAGTTGGTGGAGAGAGTGAGTGGGGGCTGCACTGCTGGGAAGCAAAGTATCTCCCTCCTGGCAGAGAAAAGCAAGGCCCCTTGACCCCAAGGCGCCAATTACTATTTTAACTGTCTTCCCCCACAGCCCCAGAGGCAGCTCCAGGGGCAGCTGGAAAGGAAATTGCACACTGGGAGTTTCCACGGCATCTTGCTGGCTCCCTGAGGCTTGCCCGGCATTTGCCCATCTGGTGAGGCCTCCAAGTAGGGGGCCTAATTAGGCGTCATCTGGCCACCTGAGAAGGCTCTGCCAGCCTCCCTGGCTTCCCCCTCCTCCAGGCAGGACTCCACTCTCCCAGCTGCAGATCTTCAGAGCTTGTTTGGTTGAGCAGCTGCCCTGGCTAATTATTGGATAGCGGGGTCCCAGGTGGCTGCCTCAGACTAGAGAGGGTGGGCAGAGAGAGGGCTGAGGAACATAAAGGGATATTATGGAGGGGTGGTCAGAGAGGGGTCGGAGGGATAAGAAACCGAGAGCAGAGTTGGATTAGTATTGTCACTCAAATCTCCTGAGCTGGAATACAAGGAGGCGTCTCCTTGCCTGCAGCTCCCATAGGTGGGCCCATCCACGAGAGAACACTTTGTCCCCAACTCCCCACCCCCCAGCACACCGCGAGATTCTGTATTCCTGCCCTTTGCTTCCCTTTTGGCACTGTCCTCCACCCGGCCTTGCTCCTTCAGTCCAGGGACTAACCAGCAGCTTTTCAGTGAGAGAACATGGCCCTAGAACCATGTTCTAGGTGGGGCACAGCACAGGCTTTAGGGAGAGGAGGTTGTTCAACTCAAAATCATTCTTCACTCTCGTTGTACTTTTAGGCACGCAGGCGTGTGTATAGTTTAAGGTGTTTTGCAGCTTGATGTCCCTGAACCATGCAGTTGCTGATATGCAAGCCGGGCTCTGCCCACCACCTCTCTGGCATTTTCCCTTCATGGGGGCGATCACCCCAGGGCATGAGACAAATGGGAAAAAAAATGGGACAAATTAAGGGGAAGCCGAATGGAAAATAAATCATCCAGAAGCAGTGGTATTAGCAAAAGATGTAACCTCCAGGTTACCGACGTCCACTTTGATCGTCACTTGCTAGAAAGCTGGGCTGAGGCACTGAAACACTTACTCATACGGTTTTCTCTCTCATAATATAGGATCGTTGGAAGCAATAGATTGTGCAAGATGGGGAGCGTCCCTGGACTAGGCTGAAGTGAACTCATTTCATCTCTGGTCCTGTTGTATCTGGGGTGTGTTTACTCATGAGTAAAGCATGGTTTCCTCTGTTCTCCAGTGTTGCCACCAGAAAAATGTAAGAGAATGCTTTTAGCATTACCATTTTCTGAGCATATCAGAGGTTAGAGTTCCATGTTTCTATATTTGGTTTAACAGGGCTCCAGAGGAAATGGTTTTCTCCCCACCTATTCCAAAAACTGCCACAGTGTGATTGAAGGCTGTTTTGTTCCAAGAAAGGAAAGCTGATGGATGGAGAACAACTATTTTGAGACTCATTGCATGTGCCCCAAACATCAGATGAGTAGGCTGTACAGATGTGCACAAGTTGTTGACAGCTATAGCAAGAATTGGCAGGGTAGTAGATTTTCAAGGTGACAGGAAGGTGACCTCATCAAGATTTTGATGTCTCGTCTGGTTCCCTCATAACTGCCTGCCCCTCCCTTATGAATTCTGGGATGACATGGGAAGCCTTAGCCTGTGGTAGAAAGATTCAGAGATTTGTATCCATCAAATAAGATCCACAAGGATGAGCAATTCTCTTCAGAATACTGGAATCCTTTGGTTACATTAGTTGTAGGCCATGGCCATCTTTGGCCCTGCCAAAGGGTCTCTGGGCATAAATCCTAGGTGCCCAGAGTGGACCCAGGAGAAGTAGAGTGAGGAAAAAATGAAGAGAATCTTCCTACTAATGGGTATCAGCTTTCATCTGAGTGTAGAATGGTGGGAAGTTGACTTTTTCAGTCTTAGAGTAAGAGTAAGGGTTGTTTTAAATTACTCTTGGGGCCAAGATACATCCTAAAGAATAATCATTTTATGCAGGTCACAGAACATCCTAGATTGAAGTCCAATAGAAAATAACCAAATCTTTAATTAAAGCCTATAGATTTAGCAGTCGGATTTGGGGGCTTCCAGAAGCCTGGTACCTCTCCAGTGTCTCTGAAGAATGGAAACCAATTCTCCGCTAACTAATCCCCAACAAAAATTGCCCAGTGCATTTCACTGTGGGCAGTTCAAGTGCTTAGAACACTGTTTTTTCTTTTAAGCTGAATCCTGCTTCCTTGCAACTTCTACTCACTATTCCTAGTTCCACCCTCTGGAGCTACACAGTATAATCCCCTTTTCAAATGAAAGCTCTTCAGATGGTTGAAGCTGGTTATCACGTTCCCAGAATTCTCTTTTATATCAGACAATATACTAAGTATGACATAGTCTCAAACTCCCTCACCACCCCACTGTGGGCGCCACCTGGGTTTTTAGCATTTTCATCAGTCAGGATCCAGAAAAGGAAACAAAAACATTCTCAATGTTTCCAATAAGAGGAAATTAATGTAGGAGCTTTTTATGTAGCTATAGGACAGAAGGAGGAAAAAGGCAAATGTGTGAGACAACCCAGATGTTAATAAATAACGACAGGAAGCAGCTACTATTCGTAGAGCTGGAGAACGAATGAATGAGGGGAGGTGTCCCAGAGTCCCAAAGTCCCAGGGGTGGGGGTGGCCCATGGCAGTGCAGGCACCACAAAAGAGCGTTGTGTTCCTGGAGCTGAAGCAGGTGAGGCTAAATGTGTATTTTTTGAAAAATGAATGTTTGAAGTTCGAGTCTTTCGTGGATATATATGTGTGTGTGTGTGTGTGTGTGTGTGTGTGTGTGTATATATATATATATATATTTTTTTTTTTTTCTCAGCATATTGTCTTTTTTCCTTCTGGTAACAGTCTCTTCTTTTTCCTTTGGGGAAATCGCCCTCTTTCATCTACGTGGCTGGGCTGTCAGTCACATGATGACCATGGCCCACAATTAATGGAATCAAAGGATTCCAATGTCTTGAAGAGAGTTGAGCAACATCCTTGTGGATCTCCTTTGATGGATCCAAATCCCTGATCACGGGCAGGCTGCACATGAGACGAGCTTTGACACTTAGGCAGAGATGCTGAGGGACAGATGGCTGGTGAACTGAAGCTGTTGGTGGCACTTCCCTTCAGAAGCAGTATTTGGGTTCTCAACTAACATGCCTGATTCTGGGCCTTCACGAGACCGGGTTGTCTTATTTGCTATTGCAAGCACCCAGCATCTTTTCTTGAAAGTCCTTTCCTACTTAGATTAGCTAGAGTCTATTTCTATTGCTTACAACCAAAGAACTTGGAGTGATATGCAGTCTTTATTTGTATTCCTCATATGCAAGAAAACACTGTGTTGGTAGAGATCTATTGAATATTGACTCTAAAGACAACATACCAGCTATCTCTCCATCTTTTGGTCCTCACAAACATTAGAAGCACAATGAATTATTGCCAGCCTGGAAAGTAAACTTCTTATGGTGTGCTAAAGAGATCCATCCTTATTGTCACGGTGCTCCAAAAATCTGTCGTGTCAATGAATGTATGGAAATCAGGTCTGGAAAAAGATTTTGATGTGACTATTTTGATTGGGTCATATTGAAATGGGTGCATCAAAATGTAAAAACATCTTTTTTCATTTCCTAGCAATGTGAATAACAAACATCTCAAAGCCTCATCCCATCCCTGGATTTGACCTGCCTGTATCTCTAAAATTCACTCAAAAATAGGATGAATAACAGGAAATGAGTGTATATGTAATTAGGTTAATTGGCACTTTAGAAAAATTCCTTAAAATTGTTTTTACAGAGCTGTCAAAATATCTTCAAAGTAGTTGCATCAAAATATCACATATCTGATTTCTATATATCCATAAAAGTCATAAAAAATGTGCCAAATGTATGGTTTTTATAAGAAGAACACCTTTTCATTATCATATACTACTTTCCAGGTAGACAGAATCGAGTTTGTCAGCAGCGTGTATGTCCAGTCATTCAACTAGTTAAGAAACTCCTTTTTTACTTAACTGTCATCTAGTCCATATTTATTCATAGTGTCCATAGAGATTCCTTGACACTGACTTCTTAGAATCCTGACTCACGAAAATGTTGGCTTCCCTTGATAATGTCCCAACACAGAAATGAGATTAGTTTGGTAAACCTTGATTAGTATGAGTCACATTGGCACAAGTAATTATGTTTAATAATTATATTTAATAATCATCTTAATAATAATTATATTGTAAAGATGAAAAGATATTTACTCTTTTGAAAATTGGCTAAATCTTGGGGATAAACAGGGGAGTCCTGGAAGACCACCCATTGGCTGCTCTTCTTGGTACTTGAAGCCAAACCATGCTTGTCCTCTCCCCTCAGAGGTGTTCATCTTTGGCTATGAGTGGGTGTGTGGGAGGGGGATGGACAATATAATGAACACTTTATGAATTTCATACTTACTGCATTAAACCCATAAAGATAAATGCATTTCTGGAAAACATTAAGAAAAAACATTTATGTTCAGACAGCTCATTCTGAATAGGTTGGATTCTGGAATGCAGAATTCAGGAGCAGAATGAATCAAGTGTTACATGTTTGGAACATGATAGTTTTGCTCATCAAACTGAAGTTCAGAAAGGATTCGCTAAAAATAAAAAATGCCAAGAACAATTTCTCATTCCGAGTCTGGCTCTCACGCATAAACAAGAATTTGCGATCACTTATGTGCTACTGTGGTGCAAAATAAAAAAAAAACCCAGAAGGAGTTTAGGAACTGGTTATTTTGCAGGTGAAAGTTGGTGGGCCAGCTTTGTGGAGTGACACATTTAAAAGGGCAGTTAGTTGATACTCATGTTGAATTAGACTATACAAAACTAATTAGAGTTCTCTGCCCAGAATATGGAGCACCCAGTAGCATAGTTCATGTCCTTTGGTGAATTGAGAGTTTAGATAGTCGTGCAGCTGGGAGTAGTAACCTGAGCATCTGACTTGTAGCCACTGTTTGGGAAAATGTCAACTACCAAGTGTCACAGTAGACTATGCTTCTGATTCCAACGTCATTTTCACTGTTGAAATAGTTTTCTTCTGAAATATGAAGCATTTCTTTAATTGCTCTAAGATGTGTCTGCTAAGGGGCTTAGATTCTCCCAAGAGATTTTCACTTTTATTTGAAGGTAGTAAGTTAGTTAATTAGTTATGTCCCTTACATTTATGAAAGCCACCTGGGCCTGTGGACTTGAACTTATTTGAGTGGCTTTGTGTTTTCTTACCATCTCCTTGCTTATCTTAGGTTTCAGTTTCCTACTAGTCTTATTTGTTAAAGCCTTCCCAATTTGAAGATCACTTTCTTGGATAGAGAAAACTATATTGACATTCAATTGTCCTATTCTTCTCTATTAGCTTTCAACATGACACTATTTGCCCCCAAGAAGTTGACTCTTCCATTCCTCATTCTTTTTTCTGCCCTGAACCCAGGTTATAGATCCCTCTCAGTGCCCTTACCATCTTTTTAAGCTTCCATGCACTCCTGGCTTTGTTTTTCTAGTATCATTATGACTGATTTGAATTCCTTGGTTACATGTACTTCCTTTTATATTTCAGGCATTTCTTTTAAAATCTGAGATCATTAGAGGGCTTTCTAGTAGCTTTTATGTTTGTTCTTTTGTTTTTAGGACACTTCTCTTTTGTCTTTTTGATCAATGTCCTTTGCTGTTTTGGATTGTCCTCCTGGGATTTACATGTTGAAATTTAATCTCTGATGTGATGGTATTTGGAGATGGAGCCTTTGAGAGGTGATTAGGTCCCAAGGGTGGAATCCTCATAAATGGGATTAGTGCCCTTATAAAAAGAGGCCGGACAACTAGCTTACCCTCATTCTGCCATGTGAAGATACAATGAGAAGTTGACAGTTTGCAAATTGGAAGAGGGTTCTCACCAGAACCAGATGATGCTGGTACCCTGATCTCTAACTTCTGTTGTTTATAAGCCACCCAGTCTGTGTACTTTGTTATAGCAGCCCAATAGAAATAAGACACTTGTGATTGTTCAGGTAGAATTCTTTTCTATGAACCTTTCCTCTTTCAGCTATTTTAACTTTATAGTGTTGCCAAGGAGCTATACCTACTTTTTCTCTGAAGTTTTAGAAACCACATTTTTCCTAAAGCCTAGAATTTATGTCTAATTATAGCCAATGCTTTCTTTCTTCTTTAGTTGTTAAAAGTTCTTTGGTGATGACAGTCACTTTATTCGAGTGTTTATTTGACTATACCAGATTGTGCTGAGCAGTTAGTAAGAAGGCTGCAAGTCATAGCTGAAAGAGTAGAGGCCTTTGAATTTGGCAGATTTGGGTTCAAATCTCCACTGACCTGCTCATGATCTTGAACAATCTGTTTGACCTGTCTGACTCATAGGGCTAAAAAATTAGGTCAAAATACAGGGATGTTTTTAAAATAATAATGCAAAATGCCATTAGTTTAATAAATGATAGCCATTATCATTACTGCCTAAGTAATATATTTGATCTTTTGGGAAACTATTGCTTCAGCATATGTGTATGAGTTGGTAGCATTGCATGAATAAGTTAAAGCTACAACGGTAACATTTGGGTCAAAATACAGACTTATTGGTGGTAATTAGCTTATTGGTTGAGAGCACAGGTTCTGAAGCTAAACTGTAGACTCAGAGTCTTGCTGTGCCACATATTAGCCTTGTGATCTTGGGCAAATCACTGGAACATTCTGTGTTCCCATTTCTTCATCTATAAAACAACCTTATTTCATGCAGTTGTTACAAAGATTTAAATGAGTAAATATATGTAATTGCTTGGAACATTGCCTGGCACATGTCAGCACTTAATAATGTTAACTCTTATTATTATCGTGCTGAGGGTGGCATTATATGTACACAGAACTGCGAATGCCAGAAACACCAGCATTTACATGTAAACCAGAACATCTGAAGCAAAACTGAGAAACCCTTAGAAATAAACAAGGCTACAGAAATGAAAAGAAGAAAGCCACTGAAAAATGTTGCCAGGAAAGCTTAGATTGATAAGTCATTCCATTTGGAAACATACAGGCCCTTTAAGAGGGAAATGTTTCATGATGATGCTCTAAGAGATTAAGTTATAAGCATACTTAAACTTTTACCATTGATTTTGGGCTGTCTCTTGCTGAATCACTGTGACCTTCATCTAAGTGGGCTATCCAAGTGCCCCTTGCCCTCTTAGGGAACTGGAGGTGTGCATCATGCTCCAAGACAGGTTGTCAGTGGACATACGGATAGGCAGTCATACATTTTTATAAACCTTCTCTTCCCCTTTGCTCTTTGGCACTCAGTCAATCCAGCTTTTAAAATATGGGTCCTCAAAGGCTAAACTGTGGAATTAAAGTCAGGGAGAGTCTCAAAGAGAAGCACTTAAAACAAGGTCAGTGCCCTCCAGGACTACTCTCTAGACTCTAGGGGAACAAGATGCTGCTCAGAGATGAAATAAGCATGTTTTCAAATGTGAGAAACTCCTCAGGGAATGAAGTTGTTTGCTAGATGGAAAAAGACAGATAAACAGATATCCCCTCAAGCTCATACTCAGGTTATTTACTCCAAAACAGATAACCTGATGCCCTTAACTTTCAAAACATAGTAATTTATGCTCCCTACGAATAACTCCAAGTTCTTTGTCACACAGGATCTTTATAACATTTCTCTTTTAATGAGGTAGACCAGACCAGATTCCCCAAATCTTCAGCCACTCTAGCTCGTCAACATGGGCTGTGGTTAGAGGGAGCACGCTGACACCGACTGTGAGGGTCTAAATCCTGAGTCCACCATTTCCTACCTGTTATATCTTGGCCAAGTTCATGTCCTTTTAAAACTGAGGATGGTCCTCTGAGGGCTGTCAAGGAATTGGGGCTATAACTGAGAAACTTTTCTTCGTTCAGGAATTCCTCTATCGTCCATGAATATTCTTGTTTATGAAAAGTAATATTTGAGATGGATTTATTTTGAAATTCTATTTAAAGTGAGGCTTGATATAAGGTTGAATTCATTCAAAATTTTACTGACTCTCCAGAGCTGATTCAAAACGCCACTTCCTCTAGGAAGCTTCTTTGGTGACTCCGAATTATGTGGTCAGGCCCCTGCCTGGGTGTCCATTGCACTTGTGACCCAAACTTTATATGTTATCTATTGATTTATGTCACATTTTGTGTTTCTCTCTACATCTGAGTGAATCTTTTATTCTAAAATGTATTGCCAGATCATTAAAGATAATATATGCTCAGTATTTTTTTTTATGTATATAATGGATGGATTTATTTCTCTGTGCAATTCACATTTGGCCTATAAAGAGCAGACTGTGCAGTGTAACTTTTAGAAATGCACAGGTGTTGAGTTTGGGTGACTGTATTTAAGGCCTGGCTCTTCTTTTTATTTTACTCTACGACCCTATGCAAACCCTCTAAACTCTCTGAACCTTGATTTCTTCATCTTTAACATAAGGACAATGGAGAGAAATTAAATAATATAAACCACACACTAATGCACTTGGACTATAGAAGGTACTGGACAAATGTTGGACCCTCCCTCCTCTCAATCAGACCAACAGTCTTGAACCCCACTCACCCCCTCAGATCCTTAATCGATTGACAGCCCAATCTAGTGATCAGTTTCAGATACCTTTTTGTATCAGTCTCAGGTTTTCGTTGTACACCAAAGACCTTTCTATATGACCATTTTCCCAGATGATAAAGACCACCCGAGTGCTTATTAAAAATGCAAATCCCAGGACCCCAGCCTGAGTGACCCTGATTCCATGTAGAGGGTTCAGGAACCCGCATTGTCAGTACTAAGTGATTGCACTAGGTAATTCTCATGTAAGTGTTATAGAAACCACACTTTGAAAAACTGCTAATGCAGTTTTGTGTGTGTGTGTGCTATAGCAAACGCTTTTTAAGGCACCAAAATGCTCCTAAGCAGGGATTCTCAACCTTGAGTGCATGTGCAGGCTTCCCTTTGAGTCCCCAAAGTTGAAGGCAAGTCATGTATATACATTTCTTTGGGGAGAATTTTGACCTATGGCTTTCATTGTACATAAGCCCATGAACTCCATCCTACTGCCCCCTCCCACCCGAAACAAACAAACAAAAAACTTAAGAACTGTATCTCTATGCTCCAGGCCATTTTCTACCCAGACCCTTAAGATCTCTCTTTCTCTAATAATCAACCAGACAGAGCTGTGTTAATAACTAGGCTGTCTTCTCACAGACTGGTCTCACCCCGGAATCTCATTGGTTTTTATTGCCGACAGGCGGTTCTTCCCTGCCAGGCACCGCTGCACGCCATGGACAGCAGCAGACCAGGCAGATGTGGCTTATTTGGACTATCTTCAAGTTCTCCAATGGTTTTATGCCTCTGCTGAGCACAGGTCTTAGAGAAACCCTGCTACAGCTGCTCTGTGGGCCCTGCCAGATCCCTAAGACAGTGGTCCATTAGGTCTTCTCTGGGTTGAAAGTCGTCTGTCAAAGTCCACTAGCAGGAGTTTTGTTTTTCCAAGGGAGCTCACAGAGTACCTCCAGAGGTGTCCAAATTGTCTACCCTAGGGAAAGTTTGGGCCCCCACTCTTTGCCTGCTTAATTTTTTCTCTGGGGGACACATCCACATTGCAGCTCCCATGGGCACTGAGCTTAACCCCAGGTGAGAGTTCCTTTTCTCCTCACCAAGGAACACAGTCCAGATGCATCAGCTCTCTCGGGAGAGCTGGCTCACTGCCTATACTCACAATCCCCTTAATACCACTTTGTCTGTGGTAAGCTCATGGACCCACTTGGACCCATAATCATTTAATAACCATGTCTCCTAACCTCTTCTGTTGATAGCAAAATGCCAGAATAACCCTCTACCATCACCACCACCACCACCAATGCCTGACAATCCTGTTTCCCCTCTAATGACCTTTAACACAGACCCAGGCTATGGGACACCTGTAAATGGCTCAAAGGTACTTGCTAAGATGCCTTCATGTGAATGTCTTTCCTCTGGGCAGATCCTCTCAGCCCCAGTCTCCAGACCTGATTACCTCTGGGTTTCCTGTTGCATGGTACTGAGGGATGAATAGGGGGACAGTGGCATACTGGCGTGGACAAGCAGCTCTATCTGAAGGCCCTTGTGATCTTTGAGTCCACTCAAGTTGCCACCTCTTTGGTACTGTTTTGTCCTTCATTCCCGTAATGAAAGCATCCCTGGAGAAGTCTAACTTGATTCCTATACTGCTAGTGTCTGCCCTGCTGGTAGATGGCACACTGCGTCTAGAGATGGTGAAATGCCTTTTGTATTTACTCTCAACCTTCCAATTGTTCTGTTCTCCTGCCTAGTAGCTTATTCTGTATGAAAAGCTTAGCAGCACTGGGCTCTGAAACAAATCAGGCAAATATGGTGATAAAAAATGCTAACAACAGCAGATGGCAGGAAGAGTTTTCTTGAAATTCAGATGAGCAGTTGCTTCTTCTGGTGGGTTTTTATTATTAAATTTATTTTCGCCATTTAGCCAGATAGGTCTTTTCTTGTATTTGCTTATCGTGTGCTGAAATGATCTTGCTTTTAATATCTGTAACAAGGAGCTGTTCATTATACCAATTATAAATTCATCCATATGGTTCTGTGTGTTATAGTCAACTTAGTTACATGGATATAGCCTTTTTATTTGAAGAGAATGAATGCTCACCTTATCCTAAGGAAAATGGTAAGATTCTGAACTTTTAGGCTCCTACCAACCATTTTCTAGGTTGATGAGGATAAGGTGAGCATTTTCAGGGGTCAAACATTATTAGTCTTTTAATTGATTTCAAATACATTATTTTAGGTCTTGAATATAATCCCAATTTTACAGTTTTTGAAACAGCTATCTCTGCTCCATCTGAATTTGTGCTTTTTCATTTCCGACTTCCAGTAAGGGAAATAAAAGTTCATCAAGTTCTTTGGAAATTGAATTTAAATGATCCTTATACCTGATATTCCCCCCCCCCAAGCAATGGAAACTTCTTCACTCTCTATTATCAGCAGCAGCATCTCCATTATCACTGCCACTTTCCTGCTCTATGGTATTTACCATCAGAATTGGCTAAACTCCTATGTGGCAGAAATGACATCATATTATATGTTTTTGACTATTTCCATATCAGGAAACCAAGAATCATAGAATTCCAAGGATAGTGGGTTAGAGATCATCTAACCCAGTCCTCTGCTTTTCTGAAAAGAAATGTTTAAACCACACAGAAAGAATTTATTTTCAAGCAAAATATCCTTTGTGATGAGGTGGCTAGTGAAAGAATAATGGACAATGACAAGAAGTTAGAATGAAATGCTTTCCCCCCTTTTCACAAGCTCTCTGGTTAGTGTGAAGGACCTTCAGTGCTGGGGGGAAAAGACCATCATAGGTGATTTCGTGAACTCAGTGATAATCTTCCTATTGAGAGATGCGCAGTGAACCTGATTATTTCTCAGAGAACTGTCATTTCTCTAAGAGCTGGCATTTTCAGCCTCTTGAACAACACCAACCACTGTTATCATAGCTCTAACTTGAGCAATCAATCAGGGGTTTGAAACATTTAACTTGAATATATAATTTAAAAGGGGATAATTTTAGCACAATTCACCTTGAACTGAAACAGCTTCAGTCAGCCCTTCTCCAACAAGAGGGTCACTGCCTGCTCTTCTTGTCACTGACAATTCTCTCTTGGCACTCACCCGCCCACACCCCCCACTTCCCAGGCAGAGGAAATGAGACACCAGGCCATGAGATTGCCTGAAAAGAATACCCAGAAACTTCCAAAAAGGGGCAAGTACAGGCTACTTGGGAAAAGCCCAAGACGGGGAACTGACCCCTTCTTCTTGCATTGCTATACAAGCTGTAATTTCCAAAGTAGTGATAACACAAGTGGAAAAGGTGGTGTGGAACTTATCTCTGACCCCATCAGGTATCAAAAGTGAGAAAGCTTCTGCCCTGAAAATATAAGAAACCAGCTTACATTTAAATTCATTAGTAACACAGTCACATAGTCCTTCACTTCTTGGCTAGCCAACGGGAAATTTGTGCTATAGCAAACACTTTTTGATGCAACTAAGTAGCAGTCTGTAATTAGACTCTTTAAAAAGTACCATTGGATCTCAAGAAGACAAAGATAGAATTTGGGACATGTTTTCATGGCCTGGGTTTAGTAATCTATATCTCTGCCTTTGGGGTCTGTTACAAGAACTAGTAGCCATTTTTGTTTCTGTTTCCGGTAATTACCTGTGTTGCCCTTGGATGATACATCACGTCCAGAGTTATAAATGTTACTGTGCAGTAATTATTTTGTCAGATATTGAGCAGCTTTTCTTGCAACAAAGAGAGCAGCAGTGACAAACCCTCATCTCACCACAGACCACATTCTGTAGTCTGTTCGACCTCGTGATAACCAAAAGATCAGCAATAGTGACAAGCTGAATATTCTTGATGAATATCCTGCAGCCCAGCTTTAACTGTCTTTGGCCAGAAGGGGGACTGAGAAAGAAGAAAGCGGCCCTGAAATGGGATGCTCACTTGGTCCTGTCAGTTGGGTTGGGGCAATGCTAAGTGCTTCCAGTCACTTAGAGCTGGACAGTGCTGTTCCTCTGTTGAACACAAACAATTTCAAAGAAAGCAATATTGGGCAAGGCCACAAACAAGATCATTCTGTAATCATGTCTGAACACAGATGGAAACATAAACGTTGTCCTTAGCACAAAAATCAGACATCTGAGATCAAAAAAGTGTGATTTGTCTTTACCAATCATGGCTTTAGCTTCACTCCATCCTTATGGCCTTCTAGGTAAGAATTATGATGTTGCCCAGTTACTGACTTACTCCCATTTCCTGACAGCATCCAGAGTAAAGCAAAGCCCCCTTTCCTTGTATGATCCCAAAATCACCTAAGAGAAGCCCAGATTCTATAATACGCCCCTGCTAACACCCTCTTCTTGAGATACCCTACCGTTCCCCACTGTGCGGTTCTCCTTCGTTGCAACAAGTTAGAGCACCCCACTCTGTTCAGTTGCAGGTGTGTTCCCGGAGGTCTTTGGAGGTAGGGCACTGGCATCCCCTTGCACAATTTCACCCTCATCTCATAAGTGTGCAGGGAACATAAAGTCATACTTCACATTTTTCTCTCAACCCCATACTGCATCAATCACAAACCCTGATGATTTTACCTCATAAATAGCTCTCATAACCATTTCCTTCTCTTCAGCTTCAAAGCAACCTGTGTAGTGCAAGTGACAAGATTCTCGTTTTGTCTAACGCAGACATCTTTAAACTAGCTGTCCTGCAGCTCCATTGACTTTCTCCGGTCTCTTTCTACACTGTGGTCAAAGTAATCCTTTCTCATTAGAAATCTTTAAAAAAAGCTATCCTCACGTTGAAAGCACTTTAATGCTTCCCAGTGCTTTTAAAATAGACAGTTACTTAAAAATGGCTGACGAGGCCGTAACAGGTCTCACCAATTCTTGCCTCTTTAGCTTCACCTCCTGTCTCTGCTCACTTCTCTCTGACCCAGCCATGTTGGCCTCTTCTCATTTTCTTGAATACAATAGACTTCCTGCTGCCATAAGGCCTTTGTGCATGCCGTCTCTCCAGAAGTTCACGCCTTTCCTCCTTCATTTAGTAAAGTCATCTTCGGCATTCAAATCTCAATTCAATTCTGTCTCAGAGTGGCCTCTTTGACCACCCCGAATGAGTTAGCTCATCTTATTTACATCTCATAGCACCTACATCTCTCTGAGGTACCACTTATTATAGTTGTGATTTTTTTTGGGGGGGGTGTATTGGTGTGACTCTTTGATTCATACCTGTCTCTTCCATAAGACTTTTTATACTTAGTAGGTGCTTAATAAATTATTGTGCAATAAGAATGAGTCCCTGGTCTGCCACAGGTTAGCCACCTCATTTTGAACATGCCATTTAACCTTACTAACTGCCTTAGTCTGCTCAGACTACCTTAACAAAGTACCACAGACTGGGTGGCTAAAAAAACAGACATTTGTTTTCTTACAGTTCTAGAGGCTGAAAGTCCAAGATCCAGGTGCTGTCACAGTTGGTTTCTGGGGAGATCTCTTCCTGGCTTGTAAATGGTCACCTCACATGGCCCTTGCCTTATGCACTCATATAAAAATACAGGGAGAGATATCTAATGTTTATTCCTCTTCTTATGAGGACAGCTTACTTACCTTCCTGAAGACCTTATTGGACTTAGGGTTTCAATATATGCATTTTGGAGGGACACAATTCAGTCCATAACCCCAACCTTCAGAGTCCTCATCTGTAATAGGAATGATTAAGCAGGCCTATCCCCTGGAAGATATTCTGAAGGCAAAATGGGTCAGTGACTGTGAAAGCCCCTTTAGACACATAAAGTGCTAATGCATGGAAGGTGTGAAGAGTCCACTCTTTGATCAGGTAGGACTGTGGTTAATGCCATCTTGGTGTACAAAGTATGTGTGGATAAGAAAGGCTGTACTGGGGTGGGATGGTATTGTTTTAGTATAGCATCAGAAGCACAATAGGTAGAGTTGACGTGTTCCATAACAAGCTGGGCTTCTTGGAAATCATGAGTCCTGGATGGCTCCATTAGGACATTTTGCAGAGTGGGGGCTGGTCTAGGGGCCTTCCAAGCCCTCTTCCATCTGCAAGCTTTGTGCTTTGTACTATGTACCATGTTGCCTTTACATCATTAGAAATGGGCCCTGAGCTAATCTTCTCTGACCACGTATGTTAGCGGTAAACCTCTGAAAAGAGCTGGATAGTGATATTTAGTGCATATTTTCGGCTTTTTAGGCTGTGTGGACTCTCTTGCAGCTACTCCACTCTGTCACTATAGCAGGGAAGCAGCCTTAGACACTGTGTAAATGAATGTGTCCCAGGAACATTTTGTTTATGAATACTGAAATTCAAATTTCATATGATTTTTATGTGACACGGAATATTGTTCTTTTGATTCTTTTTAAAAATCAATTTAACAATGTAAAAATCTTTCTTCTGGTGAACCTGCAGAACAATCCAGTGGGCTGGATTTGGCCCGTGGACCATAGCTTGCCGGCCTCTGATCTATGTCATTAACTCAACCTGAAATGCCATTTACTTCCTGGCTAACCTTAAACCACCAAACTACATTGATTTTCAGGCCTGATTGGGAAAAATTTCTTCTTTAATTTGACTCACTGGCTAGACAGAACATTTACTTTATTGTTTCCATAAGTTTTATCTTTCTGTTGGCTGTAAAAAAATGATCTATTTGCCAGGTAATAGTAGCTGACACTAAGGCTCTCAAAACAATCCTGGCCTTTTTCACATTTCCCCTGCTTCTGGCCGGCCAGTGCTGCCATATCCTTCTCCAAGCCCCATAGCTGCTGCCAGTGCCAAGACCCCAACCTGTTAACCAGCTTCTTCCAATAAGTATTTCCAATGTCTAGATTTTAAAAATACCCCAATGCCTTATTTAGACTCAATTACAAAACACAGACATGAATGTAGAAGGGATGTGTAAAAAGTGACTTACGTTCCATCCTATTTAAGAAATGTGGGTAAATGACACTGACATATTTTCCCAAATATTTTCAAATAATAGTACACAAAAGCTTCTCTAAATGCCCAACCAGATATAATTCTTCCAAGGATGATTTTAATGCTGGCAAGTTCTTTGGTGATCAAAAGATGTAAAGAATCATAAGCTCTGAATTTCATCTTGGCTACCGAGTGGTAAGCTCTGCCCTCAAGCATCCCTCTCCTTAATGGATATGAAACTGGTTAGGGGGTTGTCGTAGGTGCCTCGCGGTGACCACCCATGGCTCATGATGTACACTTTGTCATGGAAGAAGTAGAGAATTGCTTCTGGCTGGTCAAGAGGAGATGTATTATTCTGACTATAGAGCTTACACTTTGCAATTTTAGTCTTGGGGCTATTCTGAGAAAAACTCTCAAGCTCATTTATTGTTCAATGTTTGTTGATAATTTCTCATGTTCAGTGTCCTGCAAAACTCTCAATCAGATGACTGCATGTCTACATCCTCATTTTGAAGGCAACAATTTGTGTTACGAATGGGTATGTGGGCAAGTCTCAGGTATTATCATTATTACAGCCACTTGAAGAGCTTCTCAGGCAACTCTTTTCCAGTCATATGTCCATGATTCATTCATTCACTCACCCATTCATTCATTCATTCTGGCATTATTTTAGGCATTTAACGAAATGTCAGTTCAGTGTGAGAAATGGCATACAGCAAATATATGGACCAAGTGCCTTAGGACTGGTAAGGAAAGAGGTTGAAGTTTGGAGGTAAGGGAAGTTATGGAAAACTTCAGAGATGGCTTATGAATTGGGTTGTGATGGATGAGTCATTTACCAGGAAAAAAATGAGAAAGAATATTTTAGACAGAGTAGACATTACAAGCCCCTTACTAATTCCAGACATGCTTTTTTCCTACACCCAAGCTCAATCAAAGGCTCACTTCACCCATAACTCGCTTTCCTCCTTCTGTTGCTCCCCTTACTTTGTGAGCCTTTCCTAGCTAGGCTGGCCTTCCCCGAACTCAAATGAATAACTAGTGGAAGACAGGTATTATAACAAACCGAGGGGCTTGAAAGCTAAGCCAACCATTTTCAACTTGTGGTTGTAGATAGATTTCTGAGCAGAGAAGTATGTTGATATGAGCGATATTATAGAACAATTTGCATCACCATGCATGTAATATAAATTGGAGGGAAGAGGCTTGGTGTTGGCATGTCACTGAGGCAACCGTGTTGGGGGTGTACTTTCTTCCTCCTGCAGCACAGTGCAGGCCATGCATTGAGTGAGCGAGAGGCTGCGTGGGCCCTGCATCTGCATACTCCACTGTGGCTCTGATAGTAATTGAGAACAAAGCAGAGCCTTGGAAAAGAGGCTTAACCTGCAGCTTGCTCAGCCCTTCTGGGAAGAGCCTGGAATTACTTAGCAATCAGAGAAATTTGGCCAACATGGCAGATGGGCAGAAGAAACACTTGTACTTGGCCTGAGGTTGAAAATGAGGTAGACTGCCATCATGCTGAGCAGGGATGGGGAAGCAGAGGCCCACAGGGAGGATGCCACGAAAGCTGCTGAGGTGCGTGTCAAGCAGGACTGACAGAGTTCCAGAAGCCTGAGCCAGGAGGAGGAAGCGATAAGTAGATACAAGGTTCCCTGCAGAACCCTGGCAGGTAGCAAGGTGTTATCAGGAAATACACTGTTCTTACCATAGAGGGGAATTTGTTATTTGCCAGGATCAGATATTTCAAAAGCTGCTTCCCTTCGGGGTATAATCAAAATTAAGATGTCAAGTGATGGCAACTGTGCAACACTGCTGTTGAACAGACAAATAGATTGCAACATTTTTTTTTAGATTCCTGGAGACAGTGTAGGGAAATGGGGGCCAGCAGACCTGGCTCTAGCCCAGCTCATCTCCCCAAATTACTGTGACCTTGGGCTGGCCATCGAACTGGCAGGATTTCAGTTTCCTAATGTATAAAAGAGAGAGGAGGGGCGCCTAGCTCAGTCATCTCTAATATTTCTTTCATATTGCAATTCAAAACATTATGATTCTCTGTGTGTATCTTAAAGAAATTATCAAAATTTAAAATGATGGGAAAATCAAAATCAATATTAGTGGAGAAAAAATTTAGTACAACTCATTTGGAAAGTAATTTGGCAATCTATGTCAAGAGCCTTGAAAATGTTCATACCCATTGACTCAATAATTTCTCTCCTAGAAAAGTACTCTAAAAAGTGTTTGAAATTCAGAAAGAAAGAAAAAAATGATGTTCACTGTACCATTATTTTTAATAGTGAAAAATTATCCAGCAATTGGGGTCATGTTTTATTGACAGTCCATACAATGGATTATCCTTTAGTGGTTAAAAAGATGATTATTGAGCATGAAAAATTTTAAGTCATTTGAATAGTAAATAGGGAAATTACTGAAATTATTGAAGTAGGGAAATGTTTATGTTATAATATTAAGTTAATAAAATAGGATCCCAAGTTATATAAAAACTAATATCAATTATGTAAAAAGGCATAAATATATTGGAAGAAAATGTTCATTTTAAATGTTTTGGGATTATTAAATTAATTTATTTTCTCTTTGTTCTTTCTAATATTCTATAATAAGCTTATACTGCTTATTATAATAAAAACTGAAATAACTCAATTTTATGATTATTAGTTGATAGCATATATTAAGAAGTTGTCAGAAAAAATAGAAATAACCACAATTATAGGACTTCAGTTGTTGTATAATATGAAATGATGTATCATGGAGCTCAGTGGTTGATGGGTTGGTGGAAAAGTCCCTGAATTCACAACCAAAACTCTAATTCGAATTGCAGTTCTTATATTTCCTACCTATATGGCCTAGAGTAAGTTAGTTCCATCTCTGAACCTCAGGAGTGTTACCTGTGAAACAGAAATTTAACAAATATTTATTGACTACCTACCATGTGCTAGGTATTTGTGAAATGCAGTAGTTATACATAGTTAAGAAAATATGATTCATGCTTATAAAATATTAATACACTAATGGACATTTTTACTGAATCTTTAGGCTTAAGTAATGAGTGAAAGTCAAATAAGGGAATTATAGGTAGATTAAACAGCAAACCCATTTTCGAGGACCTGTTAATGTATTTCATGCTGGGAAGTGATTTGGCTGCATGGCATAACACAAGGACCACAATGTTGGCATCATAGGTCTGTGTTCAAATTCTGACCTTGTCTCTTACTCTGTGGCCTTGAGAAAGTTGCTCAACCTCGCTGTGCCTCAAATTTCTTCACCTTAAAATGGAGATGATATTATTTACATCTCATGAGTACTGTGATATTTGAAGAAAGCTTTTGTAAAGTATGTGACAAAGCAGTGATCTGTCTCTTCAAAAAAATATATTAAATGTCCAGTATGTACAACACATGGTGACAGATACTGAGAATAAATAATGAACCAGACACTTTCCCTTGCTTTTCTATATAGAATTAGTGATATTATTGCTGTTATTAATATTAATATAATCATTGGAAAGAAGTTCTTGGCATTTTCTATGTGCCATGTGGTCCCATTAGTTTTCATTACCACAGTGATTTTCAACCCATGGGCATATCAGATCATAGTATCAAACATCATGATGTGGAGTGTTTATCTGTTGGTGGAAATTGTCCCTCTCAGATACTTTGCTGCCCTTTCCCCCTTGCTGCCCCATTAAGTCTCACTGAGGGGAGGACAGATGTTGTGTTGATGAGTTACAGTGGGGAGGATGGGCTACCACAGTGGCCTCTGGGAAATGCCCCCTCCAACCCCCACTAGCCAGGGATGGCTGTCACCCAGCCCAGAATGGGAGAGATGGAAAGAGCCAAACTGCAGACTCCTTCCAGAAGGCTCCTTAGAGGCATGGGGGATAATTATGGCAAATGTTTCAGCAACCACAGGGGGCAGTAAAGGGGGAGGAACTGGGCAGTGGAGGGGAGAGCCTGGTTAATTATGGAGCAGATGTCCAGCAGCACCTTGGGGTGAATGCATGAAGGATGGGAGCTGTCATCTCATTCACCCCCTTGCATTTATTCACAGACTCCTGGGAACCCAGCTGGGGCTGATTTTCTGTGGGTTTTGCCTCAGCTGGAGAGATCTGTAATTTCAAAGCCTTCTCCTTATTTCCAAATGGGATCTCCCTCCTGCCTTCTCTCCCTTCCTTCCCCATTGCCCTCCCCACCCTGACTCTCCCAGTGTGTCATAATGCCTCCTTGCTTGCAGACAATTTTAATTGTTTTGTCTCAATTGGTTCAGGACAGGGAACTCCAGACCCTCAGGCAAATGGGAGGAGGGGGCTTTCAGGCCTCCTCTGGTGCCCGGCTCACTCCCCTTCCTCTCTGACACCAGCCCATGGCCATGTGCCAAGTGCACGCAGCAGGCCCAGTGCAGACTGAACCTCTGAGGGAAGTCTTCAAAGCCCTGCACTGGACCTGCTGTTCAGCCGGAAGCCCAGAGAAATGCAAATCAGGCAGGAGTGACACAAAGAGCAGAGGAGCTCTGTGTGCCCGACACTGCCACTCACCACCTTGATGTAGCCTGGGTCATGCTCTGGCTACCGTGGTTTGGGCCGGGGTCCACACCGGGACAGGAAACAGGACTGCGGCTCAGGGTATGCTGGGCTCTCCTCCCATCTCCCTCACTGCCTTTCCCCACACTCTTACTTGCTACAGAAACTCCCAAGCTGCCAACTGGAGATGAAACCTGGAAATCAAAAGAGAGGAATGACTTGTAGTTCACCCTCTCTTCTCTTCCCTGCATTTTCAAGTATGACTCACTTCCCCAAGGGCCCAACTCAATCCACCTCTGCTGTGAAAATATTAGAACTTTCCCAACAGCTCTCCTCTCTCATCCTGCTGAATCTGTCCCTAAGTTAGCACTTGCTTTTCTGCTAATATGGGAAGTTCCTTTCCCTGGCTGGATTGTCAGTTTCTGGAGAAAATATGGCCACTTCAGAGCCACCCTGGGTTAGTCTGGTGAAATGGACAGTAGGATTGGCCATCTTTTCGTACAACCTGCTTTGTTCTGCGCGTGCTCACCTTCTGAGTCAGATTTATGGTTGGAAAAGAACAATACAAATTATTAGGCATGTTTATAATCTCCAGCACAAGTATCACAGAAAAGGATGGAGAGAGAAGCAGGTCTGGCTTACATTTTATCCATATCCGAATCCAGTGATAATTTTTCTCATATAAATGAGGTGATTGAATACTTTGAGTAATTTAAACCGGATAGCACAGACGGACTCTCTGGAAATAAAGCGCTCAGCACATCATTGGCCTTATCATTGTTATGCTATCATTATTCTCATAATTTCAAGATGTGGGTTGTCAGATTCAGAAGTGACCTCTGAGGTCACCTAGTCCAGTGTCCTACTCAAAGGAACAACTCTTCAGCTTAGCAGAAGCCAAGGGAAAATGCTAAATCAGTCCGTGAGGCAGAAACATACAGAGAATGTGAAATCGGTGTAAGGCGTTTGCCATGCTGTGGAGGAAGCCCAGGGTCTGAGATAATGGGATCTGTCTGGCCCTGTGCTCTGAGAGCCCTCACCTTCCAGGAGACCGTTTAAAGTAGAGGCTGCATATTGGCTCCTTCGGGCTTGTCTCTCACCTGCTGAGGTCTTTGGTTCGGCCTGTAGAGAATGTATTAATTTTTTAGACGAGTCAACATTTAAAAACCAGGGGAGTTCACTTGTAACAAATCAGACCTTTTTGCTTTTCTTTAAGAAGTGACAGATGTGGAACTCATGGCCCAGCAGTTACCCTGGGAAACCATTCGCTGGAGGAGTTTCCTTTAGCACTGGGGTGAGCTCTGAGTTTACGCACAGTCCTCACCACGCCCTAATTTCCTGCCCCTAAGGCCAGGTGCCAGTTGCCACTTATTCTTATGCTTTTTAAAAAATCTTTTCCCTTTCCATCCTTCCTTCCTTCCACCCTCCCTCCCTTTCTCCTTTCTCTTATTAATTTCTCTTAGTAAAAATGGACGACGCAAGGCAGATTAATAGTACTTACCCTTCGAAATGCTACCCCGTGTATCTTGTACTCGCCTTGCACGACACTTGCCTTCATGTTACTTGCTTCGTGCTTGTCTCCCCCTCTGCACTGTGAATTCCAGGCAGTCAGGACCTACCCGTGTAGCTCATGACGGTACCCAGCCCTGTGCCCAACAGGGTCCACATTCAGTAGTAAATAATGTTAAACTAATATTATATTTCTCTTACTATGAGTAGTGATATACCACCTCAGGCAAAATTGACTGAAACCTTGCCATAACAAGATAAGTGGGCTCTAAAAAATCAATAATATAAAATGTGGGTCACATCATTCAGAGGTAGTAAAAACAGTATTTTTCCAGTTCTGTACCGGCATAAGGAGCTAAATGGGGACAGACTAAATGGTCACAAATCAGTCACTTCCTCACTGCCTCTCCCCACCAAAGGATAAGGAGCCAGCGCATACCTGTTGGAGAATGGGGGCTGGCATAGCACAGGAGCCAACAACCATCGTTCACGATGTCCAAATACCCATTGTCACAGTGACGCTTTTCCAGGACCCCTAATTAAGGGGTTTCAGTGAATACTGAAGTTCTTGCTGGTAGTCATGCAATAAAAATCTTGGGTCTTGGCTGGCTGACTGATATGCTCATATAAGTAGCCCAGCTAAGGTGAGGCAATTCTCGGTGTCATTTTGTTCTTGTCTCCTTCACTTGCTTTTGAGCCTTAAGAGACAGTGCTTTGTCCCCAGCCCTGAGCAGAGTGCTGGCACACAGCACACAGCAGAAACACCTGCTTCTTGGGCCAGTATGAGATCTCCAGAGGAGGTCTTCTCTGCCTGGCCCTGACCTCCAACTCCGAGTCCTGAGGAGATTGCCTTTCTCTAGGGCCTCGAGCAAGACACTCTGAGCAGGGAGCTCAAGTTGAAGAGAGAGTGGTTAGCCTTTCTTTGGTTCTGTGTCAAACGCCTTCAGTTTGGAGCTTGGGGGACCATGGCTCTTAGGAGACTTGTCTTAGAATCTGCTGCCATCTATACTTCCTTGCCTGAAATGAAGACCTGGCTTTCGTACCTGCCCACTGCTCCTCTCTTAGGGCTTTGCTGAACTCCTGGGTAGGGAACATGGCTGGAGCAAGTGAGGCTCACTCCTTGCCTGACTGTCCTAGCGCCTGGCTGAGGCTGCTTGCTTACACCAAGACACTTAGTATCCACTGGATACCCAGCCCTGTGTCCTTTGTCTGATCACAGGTGACTGTTCAGAGCTGGACTCTCCTATATAAAAATCCAAAGGGAAAGCAACTTAATCTATTTGGCTCTCTGCTTTACTACTATGATTATTATTGTTGTTATTATTTTTCTCTTGCCTATCCTTTATGCTCTTCTTGAACACAGCACCTGGGTAGCATTTAGCAAGTTCATGCAGAGGCCGAGGTCTCCTGGGGCTTGTGGGAAGCCATGGCAATGACTGATGGGAAAAATTCTCGTACTTTAGAAATAGTACACTGCTTTAGTGATTCTAATGATTCTACATATTTTTATTGCCTAGAAGCAAGGACTGTGTGTCAAGAGAGGGCAGTTGGGCCATTTTTGATAATCTGAGCTACCTAGCAGGCTCCGTTGGCATCTATATGCAGTCAGTAGAAATCCCACCATGTTCGGTCGCTGGCAGGTTTTCCCAGGATTCAAAAGTCACCTGGGGGTCATCTCTAATTCCTTCTGATGTTGTCTCTGTCTTCCACTCTCCCCCTATGTTCCCCCTTTTTCTCATATCCCGCCTTGTCAAGAACTGCCTGCTTCAATTGTGGCTTTATCAAAGCTCACACTGACGCATTTAGGACCTTCCTCTTGTCCAAACCTTTCAGAAAACCACCGACTCAGCTACCTTAAGTCTGTCCCAACCGAGCAGATCCCTTCATGAATACCTCATTTCTCTGATGAGCTCTCCACCCTGCTTTCTTCATCTGTTTAATTTGTTTTCCATGCACTTTGAACCCTTCTCTGGAAGACATGACATGACGCCATCTATTTTTATTTAAACTGTTATTCAGGACATGTTTGAAAGGTGCATTGTTCATGTATTATTCATGGGCATATTGGAGATCGGTGTGCAAATCAGCTTTATCGGGCACCTCAGGGACTGCAGCAGAGTCCTATGCACTTACACAATGCGTAGTGTCACTTCCTGAAAAGTGGCTTGCTCTGCTTTTGAGGGGAAACTGACAGTTTCATAGAACTGCTGAGAACAGTCATGCCTTTCAAAGAGATCACGTGGCTATTTTGTTTGTGATTTGATGCACATGCTTCAGCCAGGCAAGAGAACTCCTCAGACAGGTTTGATTCATGTGGTTTTGAAATCTTATTCAGACCCAGGCATTGGTAAGGACCTTGCAGAAGTCACAGGAGAGCTGTGGCTCTCAAAAAAAAAAAAATCTTCAGTCTGTTGTTCTCAGCAGGGGATGGAAAGTCTATTGTAGAGAACTTCTCCAGTCTGAGGACACCCATGAATAGCAAAAAGGACAGGCATGGCTGTGATGGCCAGGCTGGTGCCCTGCTTTTCTTTCTGAGTTTGTCCTCTTCGTTCAAAGTTCCCTTCATGCTCTGAGGACCTTTGTCTTAGACAAAGTGATCACCTACTGGGTAGCGGAAGTTGGCCACACGGCCCCACCAAGAAACACAAGCTGTTCAAAAGACTACTGCAGAACCCCACTCGAGATATTCCTGTTGACGTAGGTCAAGGAGACATTTGGGGGAGAAGATGGCTTTCCAAGAGTCTCTCTAAATCACATTGCAGGTATGATTTAGGTCCCTTTTTAACTTTCAGAAGGCAGTCCCTTCTCAGCCCATGGGTAGGGCAGGCTTTGTGCCAAAGTACACTAATCCTCTGGTTCCATTTTCTCTACACTAGTATTATATGTGCTTCTCTACACTAGTCCCTGGGGATAAATGAGGGTTTCTGGAAAGCACTCGCTCTTTGACGCTTCTGTACAGATATGTACTGGATAAACTTCTTTACTTACGAGTAGGTTGAGTTCTAAATACTACTGAAGTTGGTTTGTTCCAAGAGTCCAAAGTGGCATGATAAAATCCAGCCACTGTGTACATCACTGATTGGCAATGGGCAGAGTTCGCACCTCTCTGCCATGGGTTCTGGCTTTTCATGTGAAGTTCTCACGTGAAAAATTTTAAATGAAGAGCTTTTGTAGAAGGGGAAATAAAACAAATGGCTCCCTTAAAGATTTAAAGGGGAAATATATTTCTGTATGCATTTAGTTCTTACAATAATATCTCAAACTGTCAGAGCCCAATAAACAAGGGGCAATGAGGCTGTTTAGAGAAATTGAAAGCCATCCTGCAGGAGGGAGGCCTGTGCATGTAGGGGTTATGGCAGGAGAAAGGCGGGAGAAGAAAATTGCATCAGAACAGGAGATTCCAGCCATGCCATGTTGAGGAGTTGGGACCTTATCCCTAAAGTAATGGGAAATTGCTGCAGATTTTGAACAAAGCAGTAGGCTTTTTGTAAGGCCACTCTGATGGTCATGAGACAGGATTAGAGGACAGGAAACCAGAATCAGGGGGCCGGTTATGATCCTGTAACAGCAGTCCAGGTAGGACAGGCTCAGCAAAGAGGGATGGAAAGGAGGGTGTGGTGCTGAGTAGAGCACTGAGTCACCGAATCACTGAGGAGGGAGAACTGGCAGGGAGAAGTGATGGATGACTGACGTAACGGGGGAGGCAAGATGGTTCTCAGGCTTCACGTTTGGTGACTGGATGGTTAGGGGACCATTTGCTGAGACAAGGAACTTGAGGAGGGACCTCTGTTAGGAGCAAGAAACCCATATTGGAAGAATATCTGTCACCTCAAGGAACTATTAGAAAAACAGAATTAGTTTGTACTAAGAAAAGGGAATTTTTAAAGATATAAACAGACAGTGCACAACAGTAAGTGTAAATTCTAGGCTTAGTGGATTAGTGCTCTTCAGTCATCATCTCTTTCCATGGGATCAAAGACAACCTATATTTAGGATGATGACCTTGAGGACTTGTGAATCATGATCAAGGCAGACAGATTTAATTATTTTCTTTAAAGCAGGAAAGTAAACTTGGGCATTTGAATTTGAATTTATTCCAACTCTGCATGCTATCTACTTTGAGACCATTTACAAGATAAGCTATTTCTGAGGAAAGTGGAAGAAATAGGAAATTTTTAGGCATCAGAGTCCAGTAGACATCATTATTTGATGATAAAATATGACAAAAGTTTTGGGTTCTTTCTACTGAGGTGAAAAATTGAACTAATTCCTTTTTGAAAATATGAAACATGCTTTCATCAGGGCCAAATAGTATTTCTGCAATAAAATGTAAACAAGAGCCATTAATCATTATTTCCAGTAAGGTAGCACAAGTTTTGAAGTCACTCAAGGTTAAACACTGTTTGACTTTGTCCCCAAGGCCAGAGAGTCATCCTTCAAACTCTTTAAGAGTCTCTCTCTTTTACTCACACCCAGACCTCCATCACTGTGCACCTGGACCCTTGTGCGGGCTTCCTCGTGGCCTTTTCCCCTTCACTCCCTGCCCTCTGACCCATCCTATGTGTATCCCTACTTGCTCATCTATACATGGATGACACCCTAATTTATATTTTCAGCCTTAAACATCCCCCCACCCAGTTTATACATCCAATGCTCTACTCAATATCTCCAAAGTGGCATCTCAGAAACACCTTTACACTAATGCATCCAAAACCAAATTACTAATTTTATACCCCAAACTGGTTCTTCCTGTGATCTACCCATCTTGAATAATGGCAGTTCCATCCTTCTAGTTGCTTATTACAGCAAATTCTGTTAGCTCTACCTTCAAAATAAGTCCAGATTCTGACTACCTGCTGCCTAATCTATTTACACTTGGATTGTAAAAAAAAAAAAAAAAAAAGAAAAGAAAAAAGAAAAAAAGAAAAAAAAAAAGCCACATTTGAGTGCCCGGCTTCTACTCCTGACCGCTGTAGCAGAATAGCCAGAGTGATCCTATTAATATACGGGTTAGATTGTGTCCCTCCTCTGCTCAGAACACTCCTGCAGTTCCAGTTACATTCACAGTGAATCTAAAGTCCTTACAATGGCCTTGTGGCCCTCTTAATCTGACCTCTGACCATTTCCTCATTTTTTTAGTACCAGTCTCCCCGTCACTGTGTTCTAGACACACTGGCTTCCTTCTTTCCCTTCATTCCAAATACTGTCTTGCCTCAAGCAGGGTTCCATGTCCTGCCTTCTAATCTTGGCTCATACTGTTGTCTCCTGGATTCTTTCCCAAAACTTGCTCTTACTTTAAAGGTCACCTCAAGCTCACTTCCTCCATGAAGACTCTCTTGATCCTTCAATGATTGTCTTTTTTTCCAGACCTTGACATTATTTTTTGACATCTCTTCCTTCACTCATGATAAAAAGCCCGGTGCTCTTGTTTGAGCAATACAGATAGTTTGGTGCTAGCTAGCCAATGGGATGATAACTTCTCTGAGGCTGATGACCATTTATTTTGTTTCTATGTCCTAAGGACCTGTAGTATGGCATACCCATAAATAAATCTCTTTTCAATTCAGCATGCATTTGTCCCAAATCAAACTGGAAAGAAGGTGCAGGAGAACTAATGGATAGCACGTAGTTCTTTCAAATCTTAAAATAGTTCTGATAACTACCCAGCAATGAAGAACAAACTACTGATACACACAGCAGCATGGCTGGATCTCAAGTGCATTATGTTAAGTGAACGAAGTCACAACCTAAAGGATACAGAGTATACGATCCCATTTATATGGTATTCTTAAGAATGCAAAACTACAGGGGTAGAGTACAAGCCAGTGGTTATTACAAGAGAGGAAGGAGTTCACTGCAAAGGGGCAGCACGAAGGAATTTGGAGGGGGAGGGTGATGGATCTGTCCTGTGTGGACTTTGGTGGTAGATCTGTGACTCCATGTGTTTTTTCAATATTCATAGACCTGTACACCAACAACAGTGAATTTTTATTGCTTGTATGCTAAAAATAAATTTAGAAAATACACAAAAAAACACAACACAGACTAACACATTTAACTGCTTAATGCTTCTATGAATAAAGAAAAAAAATCCTGCTTTGTAGAAAATGAGAAATATGTCAATGGCAAAATTTTTTTACTTATAGAATATTATATGGACAAAACATAAGCTTGGTTGCAAAATGATTTTCCAATTCATGAACTACCCAATTGTATTAGTGCTTTATAAGGATAACAAAATCATGAAAACATTGCAACTATGTGCTAATTATTTGAAATAATCCAAATAAAGCAACTGTTATATTTTAGTCTGGAAAAAAGTTCTGATGTCCAAAAAAAAAAAAAAAACACTTTTAGTGCTGTGATAAATGTGTAAAAAAAAATGCTTGGAAACACACACACAAACTTAAGTAGCTATTTCATATTTTCTAGAGTTAACAACTGTGAAGGGAATTCGTAAGGAATCTGCTTGTGCTATGGTCACTGTTGGCGTCCATTAGTTCTTGTAATAATCCCCTGAAGAAAGCAGTATGATCATCATTTTATAGCTGGAAAATATGAGACCCAGAGAGGTTAAGTGACTGCACAAAGATTACAGGGCTGGTTAGCGGCTGGGCCAGGCCCCCATGCGGGTCTGCCTGCCTCAGATGATGCGCTTGCCATAGAGAGCCGCCCCTTCCAGCAGTGCAGACAGAAGGTAGCCAGTAGCAGCAGTTCACACCAAGAAGGCTCCAGCTTGGACAGCAGTTCTCTCAAGTCTGGCCTCTGCTGACAGCCTCTGTTCAGCCAGAGGACCTGTAACCTCAGTGCTCCTGCCCTCTGAGTAGCTTCGCTTTAGTCACTATAGTGAGGAAAATCAGTCCATTTGCAAAGTCACTGAGGTGGGTCCTGGGTCTACATCCTATCTTCCTCTGTTGTGGTGCTAGCTCAAAACCAAACAGACTCTTATGGGCCCATTCTATTCAGGAAGATAAATGCGCCTCATTGATTGCCTTGCTGAGGAGCTTGTCTGGAATGCAGCTGCTAAGACTGAAACACTTTGAGGACTGAACCCAGGAGTCCAGCCCCAGCCTTTCTTGCAGTCTCGCCTCGCAATTCAAACTTGCATGACAAATTTAAATCTCTGTCATGAGCTACGAGGGGAAGTAAAATGAACAAGCATCACAACTTTTCTGAGGGGCTCCCTAGACAGTCACCAGTGGTCACCAGGGCTGATCACGCTGGATACTCCTGATCATAGTATCTATAGCCATCTACCTCAGGATTTACAAAGTTTATTTAAAATGAACTTTAGGAACAAAGGGGAATCCTGAAAAGCAATGAAATCAGGAAAAGGGAGAATGTAAAGTCTCCCCCTTTGTGGGAGATGGTAAAGGTGAAGAATCATTAGGATTTTATGTGTGTATGTATGAATGTGTGTATATATATGCAGATGTATGCATATCAGGGCTTTTGTTTTTATTACCCCAGCTAATGGTATCACCCCTTCCCTTATCAACAGTCTCTCCCATGTCACTGCCTTGCATCACCCACTACTCATAGCAAGAATCCTCAGAGGGCGGGGACATGGGCAACTGTCCCCAATTCCCCATGTTCTAGGAAAGTGGCATAATGTCATGGATGAGATGGGGGTGGGGACAGGTGCGGATATTAACGTCCACTCCGCTATCTACCTGGCCTCTCACGTTGAAGGAGGCTATTGCAGTGACAGATCTCTCCACTAGGTGGCATGCATAGCTTAGCTTTACTTTTATTTCTGTTCATGGAAAACTTTACCCATTGTCGTCACTGTCAAGGAACACTTGACTGAGGCTTCCCATTTCATGTATTGACTTCAGGTATTGTTATGTTTGAGATTCTGTTGTCTTCTGTACAATTGCAATTTATTCTTCCCCTCTGAGACATTGGCAAGGGATGCTCTAAGGGGATAGCTGTTATAACCTCAATGGGAAGGGTCATTTCCATCAGACGTGCACACACATACACACACCCTACAACTGTTCTAGGAATGAATCCTGCCATGATTTGTCTTTTCATTTTTCTTATCCCCTACCTCTCTGCCCCTTCCCTGTTCTTCTTTCTGGTCAGCATGGTGTGACCAGCTGGCAGACTTTGATTTACTAGAACCCAGTACAGGGCCACCTTTGTGGCATTCATGTCCATTACACAATGGTCAGGGCTTGGACTGGCAACCCTAGAGTCTCAAAGACCAAAGAACAGAGGGATAAAGGTAATTGTAGTCTTGTTTTTGAGGGAGGACATCAGAAGTACATGTGTTCGAGATTTTGCGACTGGATTTTTAAGGTCATTCTCCCTGGGGAAGGTGTTTGTTGAAGGTGATCTGACAAAGGTTGTTGGAAGCCTTGTGGAATATTTTCGGATGTGATCCAGTTATTCGAGTTTAAGACAGAAGATGTAAATAGTCACTCTCCTCAGAGAATCTAGTCTACGTGGAAGATAAGATGTTTAGTCATTCCAATAGTGTTATTGGAGTAAAGTCATCTCTGTGAAGAGCTTCATGCCAGCACATGTGCTCTGAGAGCTCATAAGAAAGCCTGTCCTAAGTCCTAGGAGTTTGGGGAAGCTTTCAGGGAAGGGGTTAAGGTGATAGTGTGCGAGAGGGCGTACCCAAGGGAGAAGGAAGGAATTTTGCAAGAGCAGCATAGATGCAGACCTGGAAAACCACAGACAGCTGGGGCTCAATTAGTTGGCACCTTCAATGAAAACTGGTTCCTTTAAAAATTCTGTTGTTTAAAAAGACTAAACCACCGTCAATTCCTGGTCTCCTACCCCATGAAATGATGATGTTCCCGAAGCCCAGCAAAATTATTGATCTTTAAAGCAGTATGTATTCCTATTCTTATTAAGTACAGAGAGTAGCCTCATTCACTCAACACGTAGTTATAAAGTATTTTCATTGTGCTGGGTGATTTGTGGGAAATCAACATAGACGAGGCAGGATTGTTTACTCTGGAGCCTTCGTGCTAGGAGGGAAGACAAGAAATGTGACTATAATAATTATAACTGCAAAGAGAAAGACAGCATCTTAAAGGGAAGCATAGAAAAACAGAGGAATTAAGAGTAGGATGAAATTATTTTCAGCTGGGGGTTCAATGGTGGGATAAATTCTTGCAATAATAGGAAGGGAGGGTATTTTGCATGGGGGCAAGTGGTGTGCACAAAATAAAGGGGTTGGAAAGAAAAGAATGAATGGGGTACGGGAGGAGGATACTGAGAAAAGATGTTGAAAATTTAGGCTAAGGCCACATGACAGCTAGCTTTGCATGGTGCGTTAAGAAATATGAGTTCAGCAAGAAGTTACTGTATCCTTTTGAGTAGATGGCTAAGTTGGTCTTTAAAAAAGACCTGTGTTTCAAAAGATGAGCATCTAACACCAACATATCAGATGGATTGCAATGTCAGGGGAAAGAAGAATGGAAGTCTCTGGTTAAAACACTGCCCTGTCAGCTCTGGAAGGAATATAGCATCATAAGTTGGCATTTATTCTTATCATTCTGGAGATCATCAACATTTCAAAAACAAGATTAATGAAACAAAGTCCTGGAAATGATTTTCAGTGAAATTAAGACATATGAATAATTTAGATATAAAAATATGTATTAAGGGTACCAAAAATAGCTGAGAACAGAGAGAAATGATGCAAGAAGTGGTGGAGAAGAGGCATGGAGAAGGGTGATATTGCAGCTATTTCAGAAAGTGCCAATATTTCCTGAAGTGGAGGGATATGCCCTGAGTGCAGAAACTGTACCCTTCATTTACAATAATGAATTTGAGAACAGGGTTAATCAGAGGTGTTAGCAGAAAGTGTCACAGATTGAATATGGTACAGAGAATCAAAAGATGAGGGGGTTCATAAAGAACTGTACCAATGTACCGACATGCCACATTTGCAGAATGTGTCTTCTCTGTGGCACCCTAGGTTGTGTCGTAAATGCCTGCTAGTCTGCCCCCTTCCCCTAAATGACACTCTTCCTCCAATACAGGGACATCCTGCCAATAGCTGGCCCAGGGATTTGGTAATGGCTAAGAAAAAGATGAGCAAGTACTAAATCAATACAAAGGTATTTAAGAATACAAGGAGTTTTAAATTTTATTAATAAATAAAAGGCATTTACCAGGAAAATGTTTTCACAAGTAGAAGAAAATTGTGACCAAGTATTTCACTACAAATTGAAACAAAAAAGAAACCCAAACAAAGCAACCATCTCTACAGATAGAAAATTTAATAAAAAACATAAGAACCTGAGATAGAGATGACCACATAATAAGAGAAGACAAAACATGAAGGGTCAGATCTCAGGAGGGAAGTAAAAAACAGACCAACAGCCATCATAGAAGTGAAGACAAATTGTAAGAAGCACAATGGAGAACTTACCTCATGAAAGACACAATAATGGACCCTGAGAAAGAAATGAGGGAAGTCATAAGAATGAATATAACTCTAAAAAAGGAGATGCAGGTTTAGATAGAACACTAAAATTAGAGAGGAATGACAGAAGAATGAAAAAAGTTTACATAATTGAAGTCTGAGAAGATAAAAGTAAAAACCGAAAAAGAAAAACATATTTAAAACATGCAATTTAGTGAAATTTTATTTAATTAAAAAGACTTAAACACTTATGTCAGAAGTTCACACGATGCAGTAAGAAACATTGACCTAGAATGGTCAAAACTGACACAGAATGAAGTAAATTTATTAGACGTAAAGATTTAAAAACATTCTCTGGGCATCCAGGCAAAAAAAATCAAAGGATGTACAAAAGCATAAAAATTAGGCACGTCTCAAATTATGCTATTGAAAATTTCATGCCAAACTCTCACAGTTCAATGCTTAAATAAACCTGTAATAAGTTAAGTACATTAAAACTGCGTTCTCACTCAGTCTGTGGCAGATACCCATTTTGGAGAATGGCCATCCACAGGTAATTTAGGGACCCAGTCTCCTTCCATCTTGTGCATTTCCTGCCAGCTTGCAGAGGGAAAGGAGAACCTGGCGAAGGCACTCTTTGTAAATAGAAGTAACACAACAAATCTGTTCACCTTCTCTTGGCTTCTGTCTGCTCACCTTCACATAGCAACCTACATATAAGGGTGGGTGGAAAATGTGGTCCCTAACGAGGCAGCCACTTTCCAGCAGCAACTTCGAAATTATTCTAGTGAACAGCTAGCCATCTTTTATACACTCATATCCTTATATAGGCAGACTCAACATTTTAAAAATATCAATTCTCCTATGTTTAAATTTAACATCATCAACATTACTAATGTTTTTTGAAACAGACAAGGTGTTTTAAAGCTCATATGGGAAACTAAAAAATAAATATAGCCAGAAAAATTCTGATAAAAGAGGATAAATCAGATGTAAATAGTTTTGCCATGTATTAAAATGATATTATTTAGTTCCAATATTTTAATCATTTAATATTTTAATCATTTAAATTATTAAATGATAAAATAGTGGGGCACCAGAGCATGATTTATGAATGGACCAAAGAAAAATAATCGAAAAGCCAGAAATAGCTTAAAATGAATATGAGAAAATTTAGAATACAAGTGGGGGAAATGATAGAAAACCAAGATAAACTTCAAACAGATCAAAGATTTAAGGATAAGAAATAAAACCATAAAAATAAAAAATAAAATGTAGAAACATTATTAATTTTAGATTGAGGAAGATTTTTCTCGGAATTTAAAACTTGTGAAATACTAAAAAATGTTGGGTTAATTGGATCACATAAAAATTAAAGAAAAAAATTCTGCATGGCATATTTGATGTTTTACTACATTGTCTCTCAGTTCAATCCTAAACAAATTACTCAATTTATTTACAGTAATAACAACAGAACATTTATGGCCAGTTTGTGAATAAGAAGGCAATGGCAACTGCATTACAACTGCCACCTGGTTGACAGTTCTGCCATTGATTGTAAGAAAAGAGATGCAAAAAAGTTTTAAATACAAGTGTCAATATCAATGACGTATGGTATAACATATATACTTGTATTGCTGAAAGTAATGTAAACATCTTATATGCCCCCAAAAAAATTACCCACTAATTGATCATATTTATAGTCTCAAAAGATTGCCATAATAATTTGTATATTGAAATTTTTGAAACATTTGTCATATTTATTTGCTATAAACTTATTAGATACTATTATTTGGTGTTTAGTAAAAAATAATGAGTTGAGTTACATTCTATTGACTATTTACACTCCCAAACATGTGCACATGTATACACATACCTCTCAAAACACACAAACACATGCATGGACATAGATAGCACTCTCAATATGTTCCAGGGCTGAAAAGGACTAATAATGCCCACAGCAGGGAGGAGTAAGTAAGAGCATCTTTATGAATCAGATTTCTGTTTTTAGTTCTATTGTGAAAGGTAATTGTTTGTTTCTATGAATAACAGCATATGCCTTAATTGCAGTTTTCAAAATGGAGAAATATTAACTGTCTCTATCCCTTCAGGGAAGTGCAATCTCTCCTGATTTACTTCTAAATGAATCTAACACAATATCACTTAATATCAAGCACTGATTATTTAAATGGGCACAAAAGACTATATTTCACCTAAACAAATAGTGAATGTCAATTGAAGTAACACAGTGGCCCAAACCATTGGCTCTGTCACCTAGAATTTCATTTAGTACAACTACAAAAGATGAGCCCATTTGAAAAATTCCAGCCAGCATTTTTTTACATGAGGACTGATTGACACCCCCCAAGTCAAATTCCAGAGGTTTTTGTTGTCATTTATTTGTTTTTATGCCTTTTTGAGTTATAAATTTGGTCCAAATCAGTCAATTCTTTTGAAATTGATTTTGAAGTTAACAGCCTGTAATGGGCAGAATACCAAGCAATTCTGCTGAAACCAAAAGAACACTTTGCTTGGTCATTGAAAGTGTGTTAATTTTTTTTTTTTGCCTACAATTTAGTTCAGATTTTGTCCTTAGCTCTGGCACATGTGAAATTGCAATCCTTATCAAAATATCAATGGCATTTTTCAGAGAGCTGGAACAAATAATCCTAAAATTTATATGGAAACATAAAAAGTCCCCGAATAGCCATGATAAACTTGAGAAAGAAGAACAAAGTTGGAAGTATCACACTACCTGATATCAAACTATACAACAAGGCTATAATAATCAAAATAGCATGCTGCAGGCATAAAAACAGATACATTGATCAATGGAACAGAATAGAGACCCCAGACATAAATTCACACCTATATGCACATTTACTATATGACAAAGGGGGCAAGAATATACAGAGGGGTAAAGACAGTCTGTTCAATAAATGGTGCTGGGAAAATTGGACAGAAAAATGCAGGAAAAAAAGAAAGAAAAAAGAAAGAAAGAAACTGGATTACCTTCTTATACCATGTACAAGAATAGACTCAAAATGGATTGAAGACTTAAATGTAAGACCCAAAACTATAAAACTTTGAGAAGAAAACATAGGCAGTAAACTCTCTGATACTACTAACAGTAATTTCTTTTCAGATATATCTCCTTGGGCAAGGGAAACAAAAGAAAAAATAAACAAATGGGACTACATCAAAGTAAAAAATTTTTGTACAGCAAAGGAAACCATCAACAAAACAAAAAGATAACCAATTGAATGGGAGAAGATATTCACTTATGATACATCTGATAAGAGCTTAATATCCAAAATGTATAAAGAACTTATACAAGTCAACAACCCAAAAGCAAACAATCCAATTAAAAATTGGGCAGAAGACTTGAACAGGTATTTCTCCAAAGAGGAAATACAGATGGCTAATAGACATATAAAAAGATTCTCAAGGTCACCAATTATTCAGAGAAACGCAAATCAAAACTACAATGAGATATCACCTCACACCTGTCAGAATGGCTATCATCAATAAATCCAAGAACAAGTGTTGGCGAGGATGTGGAGAAAAGGGAACTCTCATATATTGTTGGTAGGATTGCAAATTGGTACAGCCTCTATGGAACACAGTCTGGAGTTTTCTCAAAATATTAAAAATGGATATAGCTTTTGACCCAGCAATTGCCTTTCTGGGTATTTATCTAAAGAAAACCAAAACAATAATCTGTAAAGATTTATGCACCCCTATGTTCATGGCAGCACACTTTATAATAGCCAAGATATGGAAGCAACCTAAATGCCCATCAACAGATGATCAGATAAAGAAGTTATGGTTCATATGTATAATGGAATATTACTCAGCCATTAAAAAAATGAAATTCTACCATTTGTGACAACATGGATAGACCTAGAAGTTATTATGCTGAGTGAAATAAGTCAGACAGAGAAAGATAAATACCATATGATTTCACTTACATGCAAAATCTCAGGAATGAAAAGAACAAACTAATCAAAAACAGACTCACAAATGTAGAGGACAATCTGGTGATGGTCAGAGAGGAGGGGATTTGTGGGACTGGGAGAATGGAGTGAAGTGTTAAAGAAGGACACATTAGTAGCTGATGGTCACAGGGAATGTAGTTAGCATTAATGTAATGGCTAGAAGGAGAGCCAGAGGAGAGAAAGAGCAATTAGGGGAATTGTTTCATAAACTATATAAGTATCTAACCAATGTACTATATTACTTGAAACTAATAATAAAATAAAATTAGGAAAAAAAAGAAATCAAAAGAACTAGGAACGTGGAGTTGATGGCTGTAATACTCCTATAATATCTAATGCTAACAATACAGGTCTTTCAGAAGTGGCTTATAAATATTGATTTTAAAATGTAAACTGCCAGAAAAAACTGCCATATAAAAATCTTCTAAACTTATACGATCTTCTAGATTTTTTTTTTTTAAATTTGAAGACTCAAAAATATCTACTTTAGGGTGGTTGACATTCTCATGATCTATTTTGGGGTCCTGGTGGCCTTCTGGTCTGTTGACATGGCTTGCTGCTAAAGAGTTAATTCTGTTGGCATGTTTGTCATACCCGTGCCTAACGGCCCCTTAAGCAAGCCACAAATCTTCCTTGCTCTGGGTGACAGTTAATGAACTATAAAAGTCTTGCACCAATGTTTCTACTTCATCTGCAAGCTCGAAGAAGGCAAGTTTGTTTTTCATCCTCAAGAAGAACCAACTTTATTTCTTAGGCAGACAAGGATGATTTGTTTGCATGGGCCTCTTTTTAGTTAGAAGGACATTTTTTAGGTTTGGGAATGTGGTTCGGAAAATCATAAGCTTCTAATTATTCTTAGGATGGTTTTATGTTCCTGGGCATGTTTTATTAGTGTAACTATATTGCAAGTGCTTTTGACTCACTCACTCTGTGACTTTGAGCAAATGACTTTACCTCTCTGGGCCTATTTTCTCTTCTGTAAAATGAGAATTCTAATACCTCATAAAATTTCTTAGAAGGTCATATGAAATAGTTATTATTATCTTTTTTAAAGATCACTTACAATTAAATGATTAAACATTATGTAAATTCTAAAAAGCTTTAAATCATGTTAATTGTAATACTATATATGTACATATATATTTGTGCATATGTATGTTTGAATAAGTACATATTTCCATTTCTGAACAAGTTCTATGAGATGTAACTTTTTGAAGATTAAGAAAAATAAAACATAATTTAACATGAGAAAGCAATTATTTAGAAACAAGAGGAATAATACATTTTAACAAACATCTATTGCATATTCTAGAATAATTGCAACATGCACGCCCTTAGTCACATTATCCTTTGCCTTGAATTATGATTGGAGCCACCTCACAAATTTCTAATGTCTTTTAAATTATTGGTTTAGTTGAGCTTCGTTTAATATTTACCAAAATGGTGCCATTAAAAATGTGGCTAACTCTTTAATTCCATTTCTAATTTACCCTTCTGTGACTTTAGAGAGAATTCAGATCCTTTCAGTTCCTCCTCCATTACTCAGCATCATCTCTTGTCTTACTCAGCGGGAATGGGGCAGCACAATAGTCTTAATCCAAATGGTCAAGTTGATTTTTGATGGATTTTCTTAGCTACTAATCTTTTTTTCTGGGTCCTACTAATTTCATTATGAATTTTATATAAAAAAAAATTCCTGGGTCTCTTTTAAAGCAGATTTATTTCACATCTTTTTGCTGGAGCATTTGGTCTACATAGATTTTCCAGGTCTGATTGCCAGTCCAAATTACAACTTTCAGCTCAGGTAGAGAGCATAATGGACCACCAGATAGAATTCTGTGCATCTGTTATAGAATCCGAAGAGTTTTTGTTTGGCAGGATTGTCCATTCCAGTGGCTGGGCATGTGTTTCTAAAATATTGATATCAATAAGGCTTTTGTCATCATCTCCTCTTCAAAAATTTCTTCATCTACTTTTATTTACATTAAGTAAAGTCCACATTTTATTCATATTTGCTTAGGTTTCTTTTGTTTTTCTGATCCAGGATCCCATTCAGGATACATTGCACTTAATTGTGATGTCTTCTTAGGTTCTTACAGAGTATGACAACTTCTCAGCCTTTATTTTGATGACCTTCACAGTTTGAGGAGCAATGGTCAAGTATTTGGTAGCTTATTCCTCAATTTAGGTTTGTTTTTCTCTTGTTTAGAATAGAGTTATGAGTTTTCAGGAGGAAGATGACAGCAGTAACAGAAATTCTCATTACATCACATCAGGGAACATAATACCAAATTGACTTATCAGTTGATATTGACCTTGATCAAGGCTGAGGTAGTGTTTGTCAGTTTTTTTCCACTGCAGAGTCACTCTTCCCTGCCTCCACTCCCTTCCATGCTGTACTTTTTAAAAGGAAGTCACTATGTCCAGCCCACACTTAAGGAATAGAGTTACCTTCATCTCCTTGAGGAGGACTGTGTACATAAACTATTTAGAATCCTTCAGCTCAACAGATCTGTTTCTTCTCCCTTAATTATGTGTTTACACAATCATTTAGTATAAACCATGGATATTTATCTTATACTTTGGGTTATAATCCAGTACCACTTTATTTATTCTGGTGCTCAAATTATTCCAGCTCTGGCCATTGGGAGCTTTTGCAGTTGGCTCTTGTGTTCTACTGGCATACCCTGTCATTGTGGGTTTCCTTTTCCTTTTTTCTTTTAAGTGCTTCCTTAATTTATAGTACTAGAAGATGCTTCACTCTCATTTTCTATATTTCCTTCACCAGTCCTACAATTAGCCATTTTTCAAAGAGCCATAATTTCTTTTATTGCAGAATGGTATTAAAAACCCATGAGGTGTTGTTTCTTTTAAGTCATCTCAGTTGACAGAGCAAAGAAATATATTTTTATATAATAACCCATGTATATGTACCTATTTATAAATATTTCTGTAGTCAACCCTCTGTGTTTTTATGAAGCTAAACGTGAGTTTATACTGATGTCAACAGCTCTAATCCATTACCGCATGGATTATTCTAGACTTTTCCTCTCCTTATTTGTATCTCCTACTCCAACAGTGAGAAACCTGGCTCCCACCATCTGCCATCCATCTACTCAATTGTTCAATTTCACTGCATATGTATAACAGTATCAGAATTAACATATATTCCTTTGGAAAATCTTTATCAGCTAGAATACAATGATTCTGTTCAGGGTCTTCTGCCTTCAGTCTTACAGTGTCTGCTGATTTCCAAAGTTGCTTTCCCCCACCCACTTCAGTGAGGTTATTTCATAAACTCGTCTTACAGATAGCTTGTTCACATTATGCATTTCCTCTTGTGATCCCTTGGCTCCCTTCATAATTTTTTAAAAATGTGTCTTCTGTCACTTTTACATTGAAAATAGTATATGACCCATCAAAACACTACTAATTTCCTGCACATTTTTATCCTAAGGTTGTTGGCCTTTTCTGGCACAAACACATAAACATGTTAATACTTCTTTACCTGAAAAATCAAGTACAAAGGACATGCTCTCTGTATTAATCAGTGTTCTTGGTTGTAGTCAAGAGAATCTACTCTAGTAGAGTTATAATAACAATATATATAATGACAACAATATAATGACTGACATTAATATGCTTACTGTGTGTCAGGCTGTATTCTAAATAAATACTTTTCCCATATTAATTCCTTTATACCTCACAACAACCTTGTAAGACAGCTTTCTATTTGTTCCATTTTTTAGATAAGGAAACTGATGCATAAACAGTTAGATAACTTGCCTGAGGTCACACAATTAGCAAGTGATAGAGCTGGCATGGAGCCCAGGCTGCTTTCTCTCACTCCCAGAGTTATTGGAAGGGCCAAGGAATAACTGTAGGCTGCAAAGAACAGTTCCTAGAAGCACCCTGCAGCAACGGCCTGGTAAAGAAGCTGCTGCTGCTAACCTCAGGACCACACTGCCTCAGCCATGATTGGAAAGTGGCCTCTGCTGCTGCTACCCCGTACCCAATCACAAATCATGCGGCTTCTGCCACCAGCCTAGGCTGCAGAATTGAAGTTTCATACCTGCCATTTCTTTGTTTCCAAGTCAAAGTCTCTTGCAGGTGGGTCTGATGAGAGGAACTTAAATCACATGTCAGAATGTTAGTGTACCAGAAGGCCGAGATTTGTATTCTATTAAGGCTATTCTATCCTTGTGTTATTCAAAGTGTGTATGTGTGTGTGTGTGTGTGGGGGGGTGATTGTAATTATTCTTTTGTAATCAGTCAAGCAACAAGAATATAAAACATAATGTGCTTTTTAAAAAATTTATTTATTTATTTTTTTAGAGTGGCTTAAGGTTCACAGAGAAATTGAGGGGAAGGTACAGAGATTTTTCATATATCCTCTGCCCCCACACAAGCATAGCTCCCCCCCCATTGTCAACATCCCCACCAGAGTGGAATACATTTTTACAATTGAAATCCATATCAATATATCATAATTATTCAAAGTCCATAGTTCACGTGACAGTTAACTATTGGTGTGATACATTCTACAGCTTTGGATAAATGTTTGCTGACATGGATCTGTCTTTATGGTATCATATGGAGTATTTTCACTGCCTCAAAATTCTCTGTGCTGCACCTGTTCATCCCTTTCCCACCTTAACCCCTGGAAACCACTGATCTTTTTACTGTCTTCATAGTTTTGTCTTCTTCAGAATGTCATATTGTAATTATACAGCATGTATACAAATCGGCTTTACAAATCGGCTTCTCTCACTTAGCAATACACATTTAAAGTTCTTCCATGTCTTCTCATGGCTTAATAGCTTATTTCTTTTTAGTGCTGAATAATACTTCATTGTCTGGATGTACCACGGTTTATCCATCCATTTACTTATGGAAGGACATCTTGCTGCTTCCAGGTTTTGGCAATTATGAATAAGATTTTATAAGCATCTATGTGCAAGTTTTTGTGTGGACATATTTTCAACTCCTTTGGGTAAATATGAAGGAGCATGACTGCTAGATTACATGGTAAGAGTATGTTTAGTTTTGTAAGAAACTACCGAATCGTCTTCCAAATTGGCTGCACCATTTTGCATTCTCATGAGCATTTTATGAGAGTCCCTGTTGCTCCACATCCTTGTCAGGTTTTGGTGCTGTCAGTCATCTGGGTTTTGGCCATTCTAATAGGTATGTGGTGGTATCTCATTATTGTTTTAATTTGCATTTCCTTGATGACCTATTATATGAAGTATCTTTTCAAATGTTTATTTGCCATCTGTATAACTTCCATGATGAGGTGTCTGTTAAGGCATTTCACCCATTTTTAAATCGGATTGATGTTTTCTTATTGAGTTTTAAGATTTATTTGTATATTTTATATAACAATCCTTTATCAGATGTGTTTTTTGCAAATATTTTCTCCCAGTCTGATACTTATGTTCTCATTCTTTTGAAATTGTCTTTCATAGAGGGGAAGCTTTTAATTTTAATGAAGTCTAGCTTATCAATTATTTGTTTCATGAACTGTGCTTTGATGTTGTATTTAAAAAGTCATCACCATTCCCACATTTTTCTCTTATGTTGTCTTCTAGGAGTTTTATAGTTTTGCGTTTTACATTCACATCTACGATTCATTCTGATTAACTTTTGGGAAGAGCATAAGGTCTGTGTCTAGATTCATTTTTTGTTATGTGGATGGATGTCCAGTTGTTCAAACAGCATATGTCAGAAAAACTCTCTTTGCTCCACTGTGTTGCCTATGTTCCTTTGTCAAAGATCAGTTGACTATATTTCTTATGGCTGCATTTCTAGGCTCTTCATTCTGTTCCATGGATCTATGTGTCTGTTCCTTCACCAATACCACAATGTCTCAATTAATCACTAGAGTAATAGAGTAAACACTGAAGTAATCACTTTAGCTTTATGATAAGTCTTGAGGTCAGTCCTCCAACTTTGTTCTTCTCCATTATTGTGTTGGCTATTCTGGGTCTCTTACCTCTTCATATAAACTTTATAAGAAGCTTGTTAATATCCATAAATAACTCACTGGGATTTTTATTGAGATTGCATCGGATCTATAGATCAATTTGGAAAGAACTGACATCCTGACAATATTGAATCTATCAACATGGAATATCTTGTCATTTATTTATTTTTATTTTGTTATTTTGTTAATCAGAGTTTTCCCCATTTTGATCTAGTACATATTTTGTTAGATTTATGCCTAAGTATTTTATTTGGGGGATGTTAATGTAAATGGTATTGTTGCTTTTAAAAACAGAAAGTTTTTTAATTCTTAAAACAATCTTAGGTCTAGATGGGGAAACTGAGGTACACAGAAGTAAGATAAAATTTCCAAGGTCACACAGCCCCTGAGTAGTGAAGCCAGGTTTTGTACCCACATAGTCTGTCAAAAAGAATTTGAGCTTATAACAACTCAGTAATTCTGTCTCTCTAGAACTATTTTTCTAGAAAGTAAGATAATGCAAAATAATGTCTGGAGAGGAGAATGTATTATTTTTCTGTTAGGTTTCTTGGTAGATTAGCTATTTTAGCTGAGTCCTGTTTCCCAAACTTTAAGCCCACAGACACAACCCCCATGCCTGAGTGCTACACCTTCCAAGCTTGAGAGTATGACCAAGGTCCCTGGAGACAGACAGAGATTGTGGAGGAGAGCCCTTTACACTTTATACTTTCTTGCCCATGGTAGCATCTGCTTCTACAGCCCTGGCCACATGTTATGAAGCACTTTAAAACATTCAAAGTGCTTTAAAAATTTTTAATGTTATCACTACTAGCAATAATTTTGAAAGAACAGAGATGGTGTTTCCTTATTACTTTTGGCTTCCCTTGCATTATATGGAACCAATAGGTCCTTAATCACTCTTTAATACAGGAGTGAATTTAAAAAAATTTATGAACTGGGGCCATGGTCTGCTGTAGGCTACAATTTACTTGAGGCCTCTACTGGCCAATATTAAGTTTGCTTCTTGGGAGACAACGATGAAGCTGCCATAGAATCAATAAATGGAGAAGGAAGTGAATGGTGTCATGAGATTTGCTGTCCCTCAGTCACTGTGTGAGGTTTAGAAGTTAGCTGGGATTAAGAGCTTACTCAATTGTCCATATATGAATTATTTCCTTTTTTGGACCAAGCTCATCTTATTTAGCCAACTGCCACCCAGCGGCCCTTTTCATGTCCTTCTTGCCATCAGCTGCTGTGTGCCTGGGGAACACTTAGCAATCTTCATATTGATCTCAGAGAAGTACAGTCAGGAAGGAACTTTGCTGGCTACAAAACTTACAAAAGGCATAATCAATTAGCCAGGTATAAATGGATTTTGAGATCCTGTTTCAGATCATCTGTGCCACTGCACATCTGCATTCCCCTCTGCTACATGATTAACCTGCAAGGCAGAGGGCGCCTTTTTAGTGAACTCCCATGCAAAGCACGTTTTACAGAGCTGCCATCCTCCATCTAACTCTACTCTCTCCTCCCTTTGCACTTCAACTTTCTTTCCTCCTTTCCAGTGCCAGGAGAGATCTCTTCAGTGTGTGGCAAAGGTGGTATAGTCTCACTTCAAGGACTGGGACAGACTAAAACTTTTATAGATCATGTACATTAAAATATACTTCATGACTTACTGTATTACTGTTCCCAAGTATCTGCTCCCTCCTTCCCTACAATGGGATATGCATGGCCACATGACTCACAGTCTTCCCATAGGATCAGTCAACTCCCCTCCTTGCTTGGTCATGTGACATACTTTGGCCAGTGGAATGTAGACCATATGCTGTGTGAACAGAAGTTCTAAAGGCACTATAGATTCTACTAGTTCTCTTGATCTTTTCCCTCTTCCATAAGTATGGCATGTCCCAAATCGGGGCTCTTTCTTCAGCCTTTGTCCTGGAATGAGAAGACATGGGGAGCTGGGCTGGCAAGAACCACAGCAAATAACCTGTAGCTGCCAACAGTGAATACGAGCCAGAAATAAATGCGTGTTGCAGTAAGATGCTGGGAATTTAGGGCTTCATTGCAGTAACTCTGAACTGATACTCCCACGTGTAACTTGAAATAAGAACTGTACTAAAGATTGGGGTGTCTAAAATATTATTATTTCCCTCTCCTACAATGCTTACTTTGATGGTTTATTGGGAATCGTCTCATATCAATTTATTTCCAAACTTTGTTTCTGCATTTTGTTATTGTCCCCGTGTGGGGTATTGAAGCATGAGTTCAGTCTCCCTCTTGAAGAGTCGTGAAGAACCCATGTTTCGATGGACAAAAGAAGCTCTGCCTGAGAAGTCAGGAGACCCTGTGGCTTATGTATTAATTAGCTCTTTCTGATTTTTTTTTGGTAACTAACAAAATCTGTTAACTCAGATGTTTCATCTTTAAAGAAGTAACTTAGACCAAATAACTTAAAATTTGATTCAGCTATAAAATGTGTAAGGTTTGGGGGACCAATAAATAAAGCTCCACTTTCCTACCCATGTTTAGGACCTGTCGCAACAGAACCACACTCTGGAACTGTAGACAGTAGAGATCAAAATAGGCTTTATTGTGATCAAAGCTTCCCCAGAGGACATACTCAGCATGCAGCTGAAGGACCTGCTAACCCTCCTCTGAAATCAACTTTCACCCCAAATGGTGGGCTTGCTCCAGGCATATGCCAGGGCTGCGTGCAGATGAGGCAGATACCCATTGTGGAGCGAGGAAGGGACCAAACCCAGGGTGATCATCTTCTACTCCCAAATCTTCCAACTGGTTAAGTCACCCTTCTCACTCTCTGTTGGGGACAGTGAGTGGAGACTGAGGCAGGGGTGCTCTGGGAGGGGAAGGTCTCTTCCTGGGAAAGGAGGTTCCCCACCCCACCTCCCACCCCCCAGAGAATTCTGGATCTGTGATGCTGAAGGAGGCTTCAGGTCTGTGGAAGAAGCACAGGGCAGGAAGACCTGTGCTTTTGGCCTGAATTTGTCACTGACTTCTGTAATCCCACTCATACTGATTCACGATCTCGTGCTACCTACCAGAACGGGTTGTTCTGTGACTCCCGTGAGATAATACGTGTGAAATGTTTTTAAAATTTATAGAGCACCGTTGTTAAATCATAAAGTAAGATACAGTTGAAGTGGAACGCGTGTCCTATTGACTTGTGGAAATTAGGGATCGGGTAATACTTCTAGCCCTAATTTTAGCTTCACTAATAGGAACACTGAGTGTCACACTCAGGGTTCTGAAACCCTATCCAGGGCTGTCTTCATGGTGCCATCATATGAACGGTTCCTGAGTCAACCTGGTCCTGGAAACCAAGAACTCAGCTTCTCCAGAAATTTGATCTTGTTTAAGCTTCCAGATCAGCCTGAGGCAGAGTCTACTACAATCCCATGAGCTATGTAGTCACTTTGCCCTTGGACAGGAACATGCAGCACCCCTTTGGGGTGCTCTCTACCCTCTCAGTGATGTGGGTGAAGGCATCTTTGTCTGGGCTGCTCTGCCAAGGAAGAGCCAGCAGCAGGACAGCCACCCAGATGCCCTGGGCTCTGCCTTCATCCAGCTCCCTATGCTGCTTTTGACATTGTCATCAGTCTAGTGTTTTCCAAAGAGGGTTCCTCAGATTGTCAGTTTGCCAAGAGAATCCATACTCAAAAAGTGTCTGTGTTTTTATCAGTTTGGGAATTGCTCATGTGGAGTCACCCTTAGGGAGAACAATGATGTTCCTTAATATACCAAAGGCCTTAATAGTCCCATAGCAAACAGAGATTGTTTATTATTTACTGTTATTTAACCCAAGATGCCCAAAATGTATTTACAATCAAAACACATTTTTTTTTTAAGGAACTTCTACCAACATCCTGGTTTCTTATGGTGAATGAATCAAACCCACCCCCACTTTGCCCCAAATATGGAGGTTTAAGGAAAGTTCTCAACCTTGGCTATGCATTAGAACCACTTGAGAAACTTAGAATACTTCTGATACAGAGGCTGCCCCCAAACTAATTAAATCGCATCTCTGGGAGTGAGTCCCAGGCATCTGAACTTTGAGAAGCTCCCCACTCCGAGCGATTCTAATGTAAAGCCAAGGCTGAGACCCTCTGGGTTAGAGGAAATCACTTTGGCAATGACATTCATTGCCATAGTCTGCCAAGGTCAGGTGAGTTAACCTTTCACATAATAAGGCCAGACTTATTAAGTCACAAGAAATAGGAAGAATGTAAAATTTCTACATTAAGTGGAAATGTCTACTGAAGGAGAAACTATTAGTTGCAAACTTTTATTACATGGCACATAAGCATGAATTCCAAAGGGGAATTTCAGCCTGAATATAGGGACAGTGCCTAAACCCCAATGCCTTCCACAGGCCTGCCTCCTGAAATTCAGGATTATGAAAATAAGCCTCCAAGGCCTGCTTTGAGCATCTCAGAGTTCCCCTAGGCAAGTATTGAAATGAGACAGGAATAGTGACTTCAGTTTCAAGTATAAAGTCAAAGTCAGCTCTATTCTGTGCTGATTTTCTCTGCCTGCCTTCTTACCTCAGTCTCCCCACCTGGAAAAGGCACATGCTTGGTTTTATGCACCAAGGAACTATAATGATGCTCAGTTAGGCAGCTGCTGGTTAAGAATCCTGTTACATTATTGTTCCCTACCCTGTATTATACACAAAAAACATATGTCTTTGGGCTTTGGGAGGAGGCGTGAAGCCTGCAGGGCATAGCCTCAAATGGAAGAGGCAGAACGGAAAATCTGCACACCCTCACTCATCATAGAATTCCTAATCTGTTGTTTATCATTCAGGGTGCTCCATCTTTCAGATGCGATGTAAAGCAAACAATCGAATTAAAACAAAGTAGCATCCAAAGGTCATGTCCCTTGCCTTTTCCAGTGTGGAATTGATGGTTTATATCAGTGTCCCTTAAGCCTCCAAGATGAATGAGAGGTAGGGAGGTGGATGAAGTCAGGGTGATTGACATATTTGCAGCCACCCATTGCTACCATTCCAGCGCTGCTCTTGGAGGAGCAGGTGATTGCTTCCATCAGTATTTTTGGTCCCTTATACATACAGGGACATACAACAATACATACAAATGGCCTAACTATTCCTCAGGCATTCTATAAGGTGCTGTGCATACATAGCCCATTCAATCTTTACAGTACCAGTGAAGAAAGCATTATTAGCTCCATTTTCCAGCAGAAGTGTAGAGATGTCAAGTAACTTGCTCAGCAGAACGTGGACTTGACCCTAAAAACTTCAGGCTACCAGCTGCCTCCCAAGTGCCAAGTTGCGTTCAGTGTTTTTCTAGGTCCCATAATGTTTTATCATCTTCCCAGTTGCCTCTAGGTTTCTTAGACTGTCCTGGTCTTTTCTTAGAATGCCTCGAATCCCACTTTTCTGCTCACTGCCTCTTCCTCTGCCTCTTTGAGAACCAGAAATTTAAGGTGCTCATGCCTTCCCCATAGGGGTGTCACATGAGCAGTGATGAATAGTAACATAAGGAATGACCCATGGAATAAGGTCTTAGCGAGTTTGCAAGGGGAAAGACTGCAGAGCTCAGAATCCCCTTGGACCAAGAATCTCATCCTCCTCCTAGAGAGGAGGGAGGACAAAAATGAGAACAAATATAGAAACATTTTTGGGGGAATGTGGAGAAACAAACTGGTAAGTTCAGTGCTTCACGGCTTTTATTTTCTTTGAGTAATCAGAGGCACTGTTTCATGCCTCCTTTTAGATCTCGTTTCATTCGAATCTCTGCCCCTTAGCCTGCACCAGTGTTTTGTCTGAGCAAGACAAGTTTTGAGGGCTCCTTGCCATACTTCTTGGAAGGGAGGCCCTAGCTGGGAGTTCTGAGTTCTGCTATTTGGTGGACTGAATATTACAGCCTCCTAGAGGAAAGGCCAGTCAGCTTCCCTAAGGGAATCTGCAAAGAGACTTAGAATTTTATTTACTAGATCACAGTAAACTGTAACAGATATGCCTCACGCTACCAGGAAGAGAGAGAGCGCGTTTCCAGATGATTAGTGACTTGTCTATTAAGCACCAACTTAAAATAATCAACCATTTTGGATAAACTATTTCTATGCATTGAACACTTTCTCTTGAAAGGAGCACAGTAAAAATAAATAAACATTTTCTTGGGCCACTTATGGACCAATATTCTCCTTATATCTATGAAAATCCCACTGGGCTGTGATGCTCGGAGGATCTCCGGGATATTAGTTTCAGAGCTGCTGAGTCCTTCATTAAATGGTTTAGGAATAAGCAGTATTATCTGACTCTGAGTTAGCATATGTAGTTTTTCCATCTTCTCCCCATGGTCATGCTCTGTGTAGTGTGTAAATATGCCTGTATGTATGCATAGATAGAGAAATCTATATAATGCATGGTGCTATGAATTTTAATGGCAAATTATTATTATAATAAGTATTATTTCTCTCAAAATTGTAATGAGCTTCATGGCCTCCTTGTCTTACCTCCTTTAAGCAGATACAATCATAGATACAATCTGAAAGATGTCTACAGACAGCTTGGTGACTGTACAACTTTTTAATTGGTTTTCTTTTGGTACCAACGAATGGAGGCTGCCATCTTTCTTTGAATAACTCCAGGGCTTCATGCCAGCAATTGATTCTGTAATCAGTCATTCTGGTAGCACTTTAAATTAATGTTCTCACATATGGATTTAATTGGAACTTAATAAGACAGCGCAAAATAAGTAAAAACCATGCGATACTAAAAACATATTTACTAAAGATTAACCATCATTGAGATACAAATCTATTATGCAGAAACCCCAGTAAATATATTTAGAATGTTAAGTCACATATAAACATTTTGTAGTCCTTCAAGTAAATCCAGATCTTTAGCTTCATTTGTTTTTCTCTCTTCTCAGTAAACATAGATGTTTACTACAACTGAATTCATTTCCATCTTATCCATTTGGTTCAGCAAAGTTCAGCTCAGGGAAAATATTCTCAAACTTAATGTAAAGCCTACTTTCTTATTCAGTAAGTCTGACATGGGACCTGAGAATTGCATTTCTAACAAGTTTTGCGGTGATGCTGCTGGTCTGGGACACTCTGATGCCACCAAGCATTGCTTTGTTTTAAGATTGAAGGAAGACTTAGCTTTCCTCTGCCCTTCGAGGATGTGTTGTAGCATCTGAAGAATGCACAGTGGTTCCCCCAGCCCTTACCTGCGGTTTCGCTTTCCATGGCTTCTGTTACCCTTGTTCAACTGTGGTCGGAAAATAATAATGGAAAATTCCAGAAATAAACAATTTATAAGTTTTAAATCGCATGCCGTTTTGAGTTTTATGGTGCAATCTCTTGCTGTCCTGCACTGTCCTGCCCTGGATGTGAATCATCCTTTTGTCTGGCCTCTCCTGCTGTAGATGGTCCCCACCCATTAGACTCTTAGTAGCCATCTTGGATGACAGATTGACTATCTTGGTATGATGGTTCTTGTCTTCAAGTCACCCTTAATAATGGCCCCAAAGTACACTAGTAATGATACTCGTAATTCGGATATGCCAAAGAGAAGCTGTAAAGTCCTTTCTTTAAGTGGAAAGGTTATGTATGTAGAGGAGAAAATAGTATATATAGGGTTTCTTTCTCTGTGGTTTTATGTATCCACTTGGGGGACTCTTGGAACATATCCCCATGTGGATAAAGGGGGACTACTGTATCAACCAAATAAGTCATCAAAGGGCAAAGTTTCATTTCAGAATTTTCTTTTTCCATTTTGCCAGTCCCCAGGGACAAAATAAGCAGCTGTCAACAAGGACACCATTTTAGAGTGTTGAAAAGTCTTTCTATCCCTTAACATACGATATCGTGGGGTCACTGATGCCTGTGCTTCTGTAATTATGACTCAGTCCCTTTGCCTTGAACAAACAAGGCTCTGCTTTTAAAATGTAAAGAACAATCATTGATTTAACACCTAAATGCTCTGTGGCCATTTCGAGCTTAAAATCTGTGTTCTGTTTGTTCTTCCCTCAGTGTGGGCGTGTCTGGTGTCTTCACGGTGTGCAGGAGTGGCCCCTCCTGACCATAGTCAAGAGCCTTGTGCGTATTTGTGTAGGAATTTTGCTCTTTTATTGTTTTTGGATCTGAAGTAGACTCTACTCCTGGAAGAAGCGGTGAAGTTGAAAACAGATTTACTCATGGAATAAAGGTCATATTTGGAAGATTTACATTATTGATCAAGGAACTTAAATACAACTTTTAAAATGTATGCCCGTAAACAATATATGTAGCAATTAATGTAAGTACAGTATACAGTTTAATCAAAGTCCATAATTTGTTCAAATAGACAATAGAGTATCAGTTTCAGGGTGACCTTACACATCCAGTTCAAGAGAATAATATATTCTTGTGCTTTGTACTATCTTCCCACTATATTTCCATTACAAACACCAAAAAAGGCAAAGCAGTATTCTTGTAATAAGGTATGTTCAACTCAGTTTAAGAACTTATTGCCCAGAATACCCACTGTTTATGAGACAGTCTGCTGTGCGCTGCAGGGGTCTAAGCAAGCTTGATAATTTCAATGAAGTCTAGTTGGAGTAATAAAAATGGAATAAAAATTACTTTAATCTTAGACTACTGGCAGCATCAGAAAAGAAGTACACATTATTTTAGGTTTTCAAAGGAGAAGCGGCTAACATCTAGTCGGGGAAGCAAAGAATCCGCTTTAAAGGATTCGATGTGAGCACAACAATAAAAGCAACATCCTTTGCCCTGATATAGCCATTTGTACCATATGAAACAGTTTTACATGTATCATCTCATTTGACTCTTGCAAGATGAAGGCCAGTGATTCTCAAAGTTTGTTCCCTAGACTAGTAACATCAGCATCTCCTGGGAGCTTGTTAGAAATGCAGATTCTCAGACCCTACTTCATACCTAGCAAATCAGAAAATCAGGGGGTGGGACCTACCCAGCAACCTGTGTTTTCATGGGCTCTCTTCCATCATTCTAATACATGCGAAAGTCTGGAACCACTGATATAGAGTTCTTTTAGTTTTACAGTATTCTTTTGATGTCACATAATGATAAGGTTAAGAGTTACTGACATTGGATTTTGCCAGATTTTTAGAACTATACCAGGAAACCCAATTCCAAAGTTATTTTCGGTTGAATGTCTAACTTTTTTTTTGAATCTCATCTTAAAGAGTGGATAGGATTTTCACAGGTGAGGATGGTTGTGTATTGGGGGGTATTTATAAGGCTGGGGTTGAGGATGGTTGTGTATTGGGGGGTATTTATAAGGCTAGGGTTATTTCAACCAGCTAGAAAATTATCTCTGAGATTTTGAAAAGCATATTTATGGAAACTTTGGCTTTAGAAATATGTCCTTAGGTATTTATTTTGTTTTCTGTTTCTTATTTAATAAATGCATTTTAAAAAGTCATGCTATAATTCTTTCTATTGCATTTGGGTTGGAATTCATTTCCTTCAAATGTTTGAGTCTTTGCAAGCCTTACATTTTTTTTTGCTGTTATTAATCCTATTTCTTTCTTTATTTCAAAGGAAGACACATTTTTATTTGTAAATTACTCACAATAAGGAATCAAAAGCTCTTGATGAGCTTCCACACATGCAGGAATTCTATGAATATGGTCTTCAATTAGTGGGAATCAGACTGGCCAGTTCAGGTAGACTGAGGCAGGAGGCTCTCCTAGGATATCTTGAGCATTGGCTCAACTTCTCACCTTGAGGTTTTGATAACTTGGACAAAGATTCTCTAAGGTAGAGCCTTAAAAAAGGGAATAACTCTTGGTTACTTTACCAGAGCATTCCAATATGAGATAAAATACGTCCTGATTTACGTTTTCAACCTGACAATTGCATATTAGTCTTGACTTTTATAAACCATAATCAGTAACTAAATTTGAAACCTTGCTTTATTTTATTTACTTGTTCACATATAGCAAAATTAATTCCTTGTGATGTACCATTATATGCATTTTGACAAATGTATATAGTTTTGTAACCACCTTCACAGGCAAGATATAGAACAGTTCCATCACTTTAAATGTCCCCTCACATGTCCCTTTGTAGTTAGCCCTGTGTACCATCCCCAAACCCTGGAACCAGGATCTGGTTTTTGTTCTTATAATTTTGCCTATTCAAGATGGTCTTATAAATAAAATCATATGGAAGGTAGCCTTTGAATCTGGCTTCTTACACTTGCATAATGCATCAGTGTTGAAATTTAAAATTTATCCATGTTGCTATGCAATCAGTAGTTTATTATTTATTGCGGAGTGGTATTCCATTGTATGGATATACCAAAGCTTATTTATTTGTTCAGAAAGTATTAGACATTTGGTCATTTCAGTTTTGGGTAGTTACACAATTTGTGTGTGTATGTACAGTTTCCGTGTGAAGATAAGTTTTCATTATTCTTACATAAATGTATAAAAGTGAGATTACTGGATCTTATGGTAAGTGTATGCTTAACTTTAGAAGAAACTGCCAATTTTCCAAAGAGGATGTACCATTTTGCATTCCCATCGGTAATGCAGGAGTTTCTAATGCTCCACATCCTTGCCAGCATTTGATATTGTCTTTACAATTTTTTTTTAAATTTAGCTATTCTAATATAACGGTATGGTGGTATCTTATTGTGTTTTTGACTTGCATTTCTCTACTAAAGATGTTAAGCATCTATTCATATACTTGTCATTCATATAATTTTTTGGGTGAAGTGTCTGTTCAAATTCTTTACTCAGTTTTTATTGGGCTTTTGTTTTCTGGTGATTGAGTTTTAAGAGGTCTTTATATATTCTGGATATATGTCCTTTTTCAGAACTGTGTTTTACAAATAATTCTAGCAGGCATTTGAAGACTTAACACCTTACTTTCTCCTTACTCTGTGATAAGATACAAACCTCACTGTCGAGTCCTGAGTTGCAGTGCTATTGTATCACCTGGTCCATGTCTGCATCACGAGATGATCTTCAAGAAGCCAGTTCTCTCACAGTAATCCCGTGGGAAGGAATTTGTATTCAAGCTGAAGCCAGGAATACAAGGCTCTGGAAATGTTATGCAATGTGTTTGCGGGAGGGTAGGGAAATAGGAAGATGGAACATACTGTATAATCTTGAACATATTAAGAAGTGATTTGACATCATCCATTTGTGGGCTACCTCTACATCTTATAAATAACATTGATACAATTGGTAGAATTTCTAGAATTTCTCAATTGGGGTTCTGTATAATGGTACAAGAACAACTATATTTGTGACTATATGAACTTTCCAATGTTGTCATTGCATAGAAATTCTTTTGAGCACGAAATTTTCTTTTTTGGGGGCAGGGGCCTATTGTCTTATCTTTAGTTACTGATTACTTAGGAAGATAGGTTTTTGATAACATTAGGGCCTGAATCTCACCATCTTTATTTATTTGTAAATATGCTGCTGATGATGTGAGGTGAAATTGAACAATGGGCAACGGCTTCCTTGTGAAAAGTAAACACTTTATTTTTATATGGCCATTCACATAACTATCTCCCTCGGCCATACTTCTCCTTGAATAGTGGTCAGTCAGATCTGGCTTTCGAAATCACTGGAGCAAGGCTGAGAAGTGTCTATCAGTAGCTTATGTAAGTGACAGGCCTCAGTGCTTGAAAGGACTTCCATGGGTTCATCCCCAGCTATTTCTGTTGTACTGATAATTTCAACTACCAAGTCCAACAGCCAGCTCTCTCCAGGGGTGGCACTAAGAAAGCAACATGTGTGGCGCCACCTGCTGGTCATTTCTACCCTATGCCTGAGTGTGCTCCCTGGGTACCAGCATGTTACTTCAATTCAGTCCTAACCCCTATCTTCATCATGTTTATATGCTCGGACTTCTTTTGTTTTTGGATATTTCTTGGACTAGAGTCTTGCTCTCAACGGAAGCTATATGGAGATTGAACATGCTGTGTAGCTCTTACCAGCCCCTCTTCCAGGGCTAGTTCTTGTACTTTATGCTTTCAGTACCTGGCTTGGATTTTGTCTCCACTCTGGGGCCTGCAAGGAAGGTCTTTATTCAGGGCGTAAGGCCTTCCCCTTACCTAATGTCTGCCACACTTGCAAGGCAGTATCTATCTATACATTAGCGTTTGACCGATTTCTTGCTTCTCTGTGGATCATAGGTGGTGACTTTTTCTCTTTAAAGCTTTGTGGAAAGCAAACCATTTACCACCTAAACAAAAGGAGACTTATTACATTTAATGAAAAGGATAAAATGTTTCTACAGCAATACTCTGTGTATCAGCGAAAGTGCTGTCTCAGCTGTGGGCGAGTCAGCCGTCAGCACCTCTCTAGACATCCATCCTCTTTTACCACCACCAGACAGTAATTCTGGGTCCAGCTTTCATCCTCCAGAAAATATCATGAAAATGTATAGTGCATGTATCAGTTTAAGCATGCAGAAATGGAAAATACATGTGTGTGCATGTGCACATGTGCATTACATGTTAAAAGAGCCCTTGAGGTCTGCTAGTGCCGATTTTTGTTACTGTCTAGGGAATCATTTTATCCTCTCGTCTTTGTCCAGGTCATCACTGGATGCAGCGATGAGCTGAGTTTGGGCTCAGGTTAACCAGACCCCCCTGCACACCCTGATACAGACCCCTCCGGGGCCACCCCCACCGTAGTAAGCTAGAGCTAGGTTGCTGTTGCCAGTCCTGTCTGTTAACTGCTTTCCCTTTTTCCCTATAAGCCTGTGTTGCAAAGGTCCTGGCAGACCTCACAACGGGAGACTGAACCAACCGTGTCATCATGCGGTGTCAGGAAGGGGCACACCCATAATCCTCTTGATCTTCATCGGTTTGATTGTTACCGCATGCCTGGGATCATGGTAACAAGCTGATTGTACAGCCAGACTTGAGTTCCATTTCCTTTCTTCCGTACCTTCCTCCTCATCCCTTTCCTCTGGGCAGAAAAAAATACGTTTTTGTATTAGAGCCAAACAAACTTAAAATGTTTGCAAACCACATTTTTTTTTTTAAATTTAAGATAAAAATAGATTTAACGAAGCTCCTGGACACATTTAGAGATTCATTACAAAATAGTCCTGCTCTTTAGGTGCTGCAATACTCATATATTGTGAAATAAGAATACAGACACAGTTTTCTGCTTTTCATTCTGAAGTTAGAGCAAAGCTGGGGACAGGGGGACTTGGGTTGCTTGTTACTCTTCATTGTTCTACAGCAAATGTTGCTTGAGTCTCTAGTCAAAAATTCAGGTTCCTGCTTTGTCATCTGAAGATTTGGGGGTAAAGATAAACAATCTGTATATATTTTTAAAACCAGTACCCCAGATGATTCTTAAGGTCTGTCAAATTAGGGGAACACAGTCCTAAAAGAACCAAGCTTGCATCTTACAGAGTCATAGAAGTATCGAGGGGGAAGGATCCTGGGGCCATCATTTCCCTTGATTTCACGGACACAGCTGCTGTGGTACAGGGAGTGCCTGGCCCTTGTTGAGACCGTCCTGCTGACTGGTGCAGAAGCCGTCCCCACCACCCCGGGTCCTAGCAGAGAGGCGTCGTTTCCACCTGAACACGTTTCCCATCTAAGTATCACCATGATGGACTCACATGCTCAGTTCAGAGAAGCACCAACAGCAGTGTTTTACTCTGAGAGAACTCTTCTTTAAGTTAATATTCAACAGGCAGCTCAGAGAAGGCTCTGCCCCTAATCAGAGTTATCCCAGTGCAGAGGGCTGTGTGCACAGCACCAAATGAAGCCTTCTCGCCCGTGCCCAGCGAGAGGCAGGCGGTGCTGGCAGTGTTCCATCTTGTCGACATCTTTTTCTCTGGGGCTTCTCTTGCGGCTATTGAGGCTATTAGTCAAATTTAGATTATAAATCTGTTGGAAAAAAGCTGTAGCTGATTTTGTATTCTGTACACAGCCAAGGAGGGGTCCTCAGAATATGGGGGAAATGATGCAAAATTAACTTTTTTCCATTGATATTTTAATGGTAGCTTTAGCAGAATTAAAACAAAAAAGTTCACAGTGTTTGTTAAAAAAGAGCCCTTTGACAGCAGCTCTGATATCTGTAAATTATTGCAGGGAAATCTACTATCTTTGATGAGGTCGCCTGTTTACTTTTAGGATACATATGAAAATAAGAGAAAAGAAAATTACCGCTTGTGGAAAAAATCTGTTTATTTTTAAAAATACATTTATGTATTACAATATAGCATAAGTATCGAGTCATAGGGCTATTCATTCATTTTTTTTTTCAACGAATGAACATGTTTCCACATCCTCCCAAGATGTACTCTTGGAAATTAACTATGAATCATATTTTAAAAAATCAAACAAACAAAGAAACCAACCTCATTTTTTGTTTCCAGATTCTGCATGATCATTCCCTTTACTACTCAAATTCCAGGTAGGTGACTTTTAAAAGGGATCCAAGAATCAAATTTGCATATGAACATACAAATTTAAAATACTTAAAGGCACATGTCATATGTATTAGTGAAATAATACTCTCTCAGTGAGTTCTGGCTTCCATAACAAAATTTCAGAGACTGGGTGGCTTACACAGACAAGTTTATTTCTTACAGTTCTGCAGGCTGAGAAGTCCAAGATCAAGGACCTGGCAACTCTGGTGTCTGGTGAGAGCCTCTTCCTGGTTTGCAGATGGCTGCCTTCTCATTATATCTGCACATGGTAGAGAGAGGGGTCATCTTGCTCATATCTTTTTTTATATATATAAGGGCACTAATCCCATTCATAAGGGCTGCACCCTCATGACCTAATCACCTTCCAAAGGCTCTGCCTTCTAGTACCATCACATTGGGGATTAGACTTCAGCATATAAATTTTTGGGGGACACAACCATTCATAGCCAATGAATCCTGACAACAGAAGACCCCTCTGTAACAGAACAGGAGAGAAACTATTACTATGTAAGCATTTTTAGATTTATGTGTATGTGAGGGAGCAGAGGCGTGATTATGAAGTCTGCACGGAAATGCTCACACATTTAAATAGTAAATAGAAGAAAGAAGAATTAAAATGTTTCATCTCTAGGAAAGGCAAATAAATGCATCCCGTGACTGTCTCCCATGCAGCTCGTGAGAGATGCTTGTGTTAAATTTGGAGCTATGTACTTCCTGCTCCAAGAGTCAGATGACCTTGCTTTGTAAAATCAAAAGTTCTCTGACCTCTTAGTTTTTAAGGAGTCATCCTAAAGAGGTGAGGGTGGGAAGTTAGCCACATCCCTCCTCAAAGAAAATTCCATTTCCTACTTAATTCCCCTAGCCAACTCTCTGAGAAATGCTCTAGCTATGATTTGAGCAATGGCTGTATAATTGGAAGAAGTATGTTCCTTGCTAGGGTGATTATTTGGAATAAAAACACTAATTTGATATATAAGTCTAGGTTTGTTTACTTAAGAAGTCAGTCTCAGTCACAGTTTGCGTGTGGGCTGGATTGCTAGATGTGAAAGCTCATTTAAAAAGTCACTTTGCTGAGTCACTCGTTCAGCGAAAGCCTGAGGAAGGTCATTAAACAGTGGAAGTCTGGGACAGAGGGGGCAGATGACTCGGTCTGCTCATGGAGAAGAAGAGCGAAATGAAGGCTGGGCTCGGGGAGCCAAGACTGTGCTGAGCCGTGGAGATGCCTGGGTGTGCAGTGGGTTGTTTTACAGATAAGGGGGAGCCCAGACACAATCCCAACACCTAGGTAGGACAATCTTCTATTTTAATCCAGTGACTTTGTTTACTTAACAGCTGAGTATGGGCTGTGAGGTAAAGTTCTAAAGCTAAAGAAAACAAGTGGCAGAGGATTAGCCAGTGACTAGTAAAAATTAAAGTTTTGCCCTGGGTAAAAAGTGACAGGGGAGGCTGACTCATAGTTGTCACATGGATTATTGTTCTTTGATCTCTTTGGCTTTTTTGGACCAGCTCTAGCCAGTAGAATTTTCTGTGATGATGGAGATGTTTTATCGCTGTACTGTCCAAATGTGGATACTGCCATGTGACTAAGGAACTAAATAAGCTTCTTATTTTATTTAGTTTTAATTAATTTAAATGTAAATATGGAACAAGGTCAGGGGTACACAATTGGATGGTGCCTTAGTAAAGAACCCAGTACTTTCGTAGTACTTAGAAAGTACATATGCTTTTTTTTCTTAGAAGTATATTTTGCTAATTTGTTTTCTTCTTTTACACAGCTATATTATTTACTAGGAACGTAGAAAGTCTGAGTATTTTAAACTTTTTACCCCCTTGTTCCCTGTGGCTGCAGCATTACAGGCGACAAGGTGGGGCTCATTCTCCAGGACAGTACTCCAGGGCCGCCCCAGGCTGCCATTTCCGTTCTCGATGGTACCCGCCCTGACCATGAGCTAGGAGAACAGACACCTCGTCGCTGACGGAGATCAACAGGTCACCTTTGCTCCAGTCACTGCCTCATGCGTCCTCTTCTGAGAAGACATTGGGTGAGTGAGAAATTGCATGGTTCCTTGTGGGACTCTGGTGCAGAACTTACTTTTCTGAAGCCAGCAGATCTGCCGAGGGAGCTGTCTTTCAAGGAACCACATGTGGCCCAAGGCTGGAGGAGGACTTATCTTTGCCCCACCACAAAACTGCCAGTTCTGTTGTCTTAATTTGTCTGTGAGATTTAAAATCCCTTCCAACCCCAGGCCACATGTTCAGCAAATACAGGTAGAAAGAAAGAGCAGAATATTCTTGCTTTCGTTTGCAAATCCTGCTGGCTTTGTTTATATTCCTTAAAGTAACTACAAGGACATTAAGAGATGCTGTGACACAATGTTTTCCTTTTCCTAACAACTGTGCCTGAGACCCAGGGAAGGGAAGTACCTTGTCCAAGGTCAGGGTTGAATAGCTGATCCCTAGAGCCTATACTTAGTTGCTTAATTCTCAAGAATGATTTGTATTTGATTATATTTTCTGAATCCTTAAAAATGCGATTTATTTGATGAGGGGTAGAGTATTTATAATAGTCATCCCAGTCTCCTCTGGAAATTAGAAAAGACCATGGCTTTGCATTTTCTCAGGTCGCCACCTGTAGCGAGCTCCTGCAGCAGAAGCTCTTTGCTGGGCTGTAACCCCTGCTTCGTGTCATTACTTTAATTGACATCAGAGTCTTGATGAAAAAACCGCAGTACCAGGATGGCTGGCCCAGTGTTGGGAAATAAATTCAGTAAATGTGACTTGAACAATCCAGCGTGTGCACCCATCTCAGAGGTAACTTGCTGCCTTCACTGAAACTCCTGAACTAGAGGAAAGCCCCACCCCCTCTGAGGATTGTTGCTTGTTAGGATTGAGTTGAGCTCCTCTGGGAACCACACAATACTCTGCCAAAGCAAAGAGAGGCACAAGCAGTGAGAACTACTTTTTGGGGAATAATTCTGAATTCTGCCTCTGGTCTCAGCAGAGCCTCTCTCTGGCTGCTCCCGCTGTGAGTTCACAACCAGTTTTAGCCTGACTTCTATGAGCGGGTTTATCCTCCATGGCTATTCCTCCTAAGGTCCTCTTCCCTCTTCACTTCCCTGCCTTATACGTGACCTCATTACTGGGTCCATGCTAGTCTAGCCCTGCGCCCCTGACTAGTCCACCTTACAGCCTGAAACAACAAAGGGGCATATTAACTCTAGGTTTCTGTCTGCCCTGCTGTGCAGTCACCCTGGCCAGTTTGCCTCTGCCACAGAAGGCAGATTCTGATTCTCTGTCCTCCCTTCTAGTCCCAATAAATATTTTTCTAATACTTTTCTGGGTAAAGAGGAGAGATGGCTGCTCTGTAGTTGGGCCTCTTTATTTGCTCTGACCCAGCTGCTGGTGAGGAGGAGAGACAGTGAGCCTGGGGCGGAGGGCGGGGGGCACTTGGCACAGGCTCCCAAGGTCTGGGGATCTTGACATAATACATTTTTGTTGAATAAATAGTAATTTTGATTCTCATTTGCATGCATTCTCAAACATTTTCCCCAAACACTTTTATATGCATCGTCCTATTTGCCTCTCTTGACCTGGAGTAAAGAAATTCCTAGGTCACAAAGCCAGGTAGAAGATCACACAGAAATAACCCAGGTATTTGTATTCACTGAGTTTAGAGGCCTCACCCTGGGCTGTTTCCTACTGTATTTCTGAAACCTGGTGACTCGCACTAATTTCCTTGTTTCAGTTAATATCGTCACAGTCTACCTACCCTGTTACCCAACTTAGAAAACTCTGACTCATCCTTTATTCCCCTCTTTACCGTCCCACTTGCACCCAGCAGTCACCAGGTCTTACTGATTTTACCTTCTATTTTTCTCCAGTCCACTCTTTCTCTACTCCTTTGAACAATGGTAAGGATATTTCTCATTTAGTCTTTCTCACCTGTCATCTGGAAAACTGAAATTGTCTCCCAACTGGGTCTTCCCTACCACAAGTACCAAACAAATTTACTATGTGTGTTTGCTACACTGCTTTCAGTTTCACTCCCCTTGTTAAGTTTTTATAGCAAACTTGGCAATGTCCTGACTCCTAGCAAGTTTCTCTCAGACCTGGTTTACAACACATTCATCACATAGATGCCACCAAAGGATCTTTCTATACACTTACTAGGCCTTCCTGAACCTTTGTTTCCTTCCCTTCCCTTCCCTTCCCTTCCCTTCCCTTCCCT
>PVKZ01003870.1:0-109399 GCA_004027375.1 Macroglossus sobrinus | reverse complement strand
TGAAGCTCTGCACGATCCAGCTCCCGCTTCTGCTCCACCCTCATCTTGTGCCCCGTTCCCTCACCCAGCATGCCAAACCCGTGCTGGCTCCCGTGCAGTTCAAGAGCATGCTATTTCATTCCCGCACCGGCCATCCCATCTGCATAGCGTGCCTCCCCTGACGCCCTGAGATCCTTCAAGGGCTGGACTGTCACCTCCACAGAGAAAAGCCTTCCCTCTTCACCTCCACGTACTACTCATGTCCTCTCCGTTTGCTTTCTGTCGCTCTGCCCTGCGTATCTCCTTCGTCCCACTTACCACACTTAGCAAACAGTTATTGCAGTGACTATTTTTGTCTGGTTCTCTCATTGGACTGCCAGCACCTGGGTGACAGGGGACCTCATCTCTCATAGTCACCAAAACACCCACAGTGCTTAGCAAAGTGCCCAGTACTGAGCCAGTTGGTAAGGAATATTTCTTGGACAAACAAAGAAGTCCATCTCATAGCTATCAAATGAGCGCATTAACCTGCCCGAGATCAACGAGCACTAACAGCTGTTCTAGAAATCTACCTCGGAGGGAGAAGAACCCTCTGCCAGGGTTTGCATGGCAGCCTCTCAGTGGGAAGCCGCTGTGCTTTGTCAGGTGGCCACTGAGGGGATTTCCCTTTAGCCGGAGCGGGGGATGTGGCCACTCAGGTCAGTCAGCAGCCTCCCCTGCCGCCCAGGGCGTGGGACGCACTTCTGCTGGCCGGGTCCGCCGGCACCGTCTCACCTGCACAGGTCTGACGAGGCTCCCAGGGCACGCGGACGCCCTCCCGCTGGCAGGCCCGGGCGTAGGCCAGGAACGACTCGCAGTAACAGTTTTTGTGGACTGGACATTCACACATGTCTGTCACGCAGGACCTGTGGAAAGCGACAGGGAGAGAAACGAACATTTAAGCATCTCGCGAAGGAGGGTCAGGCCTGGTGAGTATACTCGGTGGGGAGACCCGGTGCTGCAGGTGTCAAACAAACAAACAAACAAACAAACAGATAAATAAATAAACATCTGGAACTGCCGAACGCCCTAGTGTGACCTGCAGAAGCAGGTGAGTGAAGGGGAACCTCGATTGGCCACTAAAGGTTGCTCTCTTAGGTCGGAAAGGTAAAGACGGTATAGAATTCTGCATGGAGCCTGTGCTGGATGCCGCCGAACAAAGCGAGCCGAGGTCCCCTTTCCTCCAGAGCAGGACCTTTCGACAGACCCTCCCGCCGTGACGGGAAGGGTCCACAGTCGCCACTGTCCGAGCAGCAGCCATCTCTACCCTGGGTACGTGGGATGAGACCAGAGTGACTGAGGAAACAAAACGTTTACTGATTTACTGTTAATCTTCTCAGCGGTGAACAGCTCATGCACACCGTGGGTACCAGGCTGGAAATGCAGCTCTCAGGACAGAGCCACCAGGCAAGTTGTTGTCACCTTGTGATGCGCTCTGATGTAGGAATGATAGGTCCTACTACCATACAACCAGAATAGTGACCATCGGGATGAAAGCATAAAATCCCACGGCAATCTCTCGAATCCCACTCTTTTAAGGAATGCTGGGCCTCAGGTTTTAGAATGGGGTGCAACAGATTCCGAATAAAGAAAAATTCTAGGCCCCTCATTAGACTGAAAAATAAAGATGAGCGAACCAAGGTCTCTTTAGCTTAACTTTGAATAGGGGAATGATCAGCCAGGACATAAAAATAACAGAGATATGTTTAAACACAAACTAACTTGAAACACGTTGACCTCAAAGATACCATCACAACTTGACATGAGCATGTGATATTAGTTTACAAAGGACTAAGGAGTGGCAAATAGGACATCCTTCAGTTTCTATTTGAGAAACAAAGAGGTCATTTTACAAACGAATAGATGCACCCAAAGTCACATGAATAAGTGGCGAAGGAGTGAATTAAATGGCATCTCCTAACTCTGCGACTCACGCCCCTTTTATCACAACATACGTCGTCCTCGTCTTCATCTCCCGGCAAGCTTACTGCCCAACCATTTTGACTTCACATTTATGCCAGAGGCCCCCGAGATTAATAAAATTAAACTACCCTTTTTTTATATTATTTTTTTCAGCGAAAACTCTTCCTTACAGAAATCTAATTCAAGACTGAAAGCAGAAAAAAAATAATATTCAAGGTTACAAGTGGCACAGATGATCTTGAAAAGCGATCATCTAATGTTTGCATGTCGGCATTTTCTCTTGGTGGGACGTGTACGCACACCTGATGAGAGAGTGTGACCCGCCAGCTCCGAGTGGAAGCCGGGGCACCACCCGCTCTGAACAAAAATGAACCGCAGTAACCCTATTAAAGGGTCAAGAGACTCTCCATGTACCTACAAAATTATGACAGCCCGACACACTCAAGGGCAGAACCTCGAATAATATGAGCCAACAGGGACAGAAGAGAAACAGAAGATCTGAAACCCCAAGAGCCTCTTTCATTTCATCAAGTGAGAGATTACTGGATGCCTGACACTTAAGACACAATAATCAGGACGGAAAAGCGGATCTCTCTCCTCTCCGTAACGATCAAGGTCGTATTTTTTAACAGCTTCTTCCACCTGCATGATAGAAATCTCGAGAAGTCATGTTCGCTAGCGAACCCTTTCTGGTGGGAGACATCCAGTGCTGTGTCTTTACATTCCCGTGGCACCTCCAGGCTTCCAGGAAAAGCCAGATGATGCCCGTCCTTAAAACAGCCTCTAACTGCCTGAGTGTGAAGCGCCCTCAATTTCTATTTCGAACTCAGCCCACCCATCACATTTGGACTCAGATGTCACAGCGACCCTTTCAGCTGCCCTGAATCCTGCTCTCTACTCTCATTTCTACCTCACTTCCCCAAGAGGCGTTTGTCCCTGACTCTCCATCCTGTCGCATGGGGCATGGATCTCTTTTCTTCATACACAGCTCACATGAGGTGACATGAATGGGATGGCACCTCGTGGGCCTGGAAAAGTGGCCGTTACTTGTATGGAAAAGAGCTGGTTGACATGAGCAAATACACCCTCTGATCTGAAAGATTCTGTAACAGTGTGTGGACAGTCAACAAATAAAATTTAATGCAGCTGAAAGGATTGGTGGTGTTTTCCTTTTTTTCTCTTTATTTCTACTGGTTGTCTTACGAAGCTATTTCTACAACTTAAATTACGAACAGCTAAAGCCTGTTGAGAGGAAATGTTTTAAGCGCCTGATGAATAACTGTTACATACATGTACTCCACCCCGCCCAGACCATGGACACAGTAACTAACATATCTACCCTTCAAAGCTAAGAAAGGTTTCTATTACTTGGCACTTAGAAAGAACAACATTTGAGGCAAAAACGTTTGTCAAAGCCAGCTCTTCACTTGAAATATTTCACATATTTTTGAAGGCTTGAAAGATGTGTTTTGTCATAGAAGTTAAAACTACAAGATGTCCTTTTTCGCTTGTCAACTTGATGATTCTGACACAAAATTGTCCCCGGGGTTTGTGAAAGAAGGGAGTAGATGGCCCAAACTCTCCAGGAAGAAGTATAAAGTTGTTAGCTCTCCCAGCAAGCATTTTGCTATACTCAACATTTAGGTGGGTGGTCTTGTTTGCTCCACGCTACAAGAAACAGGAGGTGGGCCTTACTACTAGCTTACTTAACAGGTACAGAAACTGTGGCTTAGAGATGGTAACTCCTTGGCCAAGGTCACATGGCTGATGACAGATCCAGAACTGCCAAAACAGGACTCGAACTCTGGTCTTACTGATTTCAATACCTGTGTTGATAGCCACTACAACAGAGCATCTTTCCAGAAAGCAATTAGCAATACTTAAAAATAGCCTTAAGAAAGATTCTTTCCTTTTGATAGGGAAATTCTGCACCTAAAGAAATCGTAATGCTTGTGGACAAATAATTTATATACAGAGGTTTTCATCACAATGCTATTTAAAATAATATATTTTTTAAAAACCACCTAATTTGCCTACAATAGGGACCTAGTTAAACAAATTTAGGTGACCTTTACAATAAAATATCTACAGACATTATAACGATGTTTTGAAGACATGTTTTAAAATGTGAGGAAACATTCAAGAAGGATTAGTTGAAAAAGAGCAGAATTGCGTTTTAATATTGTGTGGTCTCCTAAGACGACAAAAGTCACTAAACACAGATGCCCACACACTCACAGTAGCCACCTCTGGGTGTCAGAGCTGGACTGTGGCTCATTTGATTCCTTCTTATCTGTATTTTCTACAACGAACACATATCACTCTTCTAAAAACATAAAATCACAGTGTATTTTTAAAACAATGACAAGAAGAACATGGGACTCATTAATATTTAGATCAGAATTCAGGAACTGGAGTAAGAAAATAAGAAATGAAGAATGGAGGGGAATTAGAGCATCCATTTGTAGGTCTTCGTAAATATTTCTCTAGCTAAAATCTCCCCAGTCTGTGTATTGGAGGCCTCTCCTGAGTAATTCACTGTGTGCTGTCTTCAGATTTCACTGCCTTGCTCTACTGATGCTGTGAACTTGACATGCAGATGGATGGAATGGATAATGGCATAATTATGCATGCTTCTGCTAGTTACAGAGAAATTTATTAAGAGAAAAATAAAAACATCCTCAAATGCATTTCACATTTCAGGGAGAAGCAAAACTATTATTATTCAAATGTTCCATTTGTGTTTATCACACTTAATCATTCGGTATGAAGAAAATCTAATTTATGGCGCAGTGGAGTTGAATTTTTATATGTTAATGGAAAATTGTCCTTTCCTTAGTACGCACCAATACTGTATATTTACACTCGTTTTATAGAATAAGTAGCAGAATTTTATCACTTTGGGCAGTTAGGAAGATGTATGGCTTTGGTTTCTCTGCTTTCACAGTATTTTTCTGTCACCGTTATGTTCTGTTTGATGGTGAATTCTTGCTCAGGATACACATCTGTTCATGGCCCCAGTGGGAAAACACAGGATGCATCACCACTGGACTCTTCCCACGAAACCCTACAGGTAAGGCGTGCCCGCCCGGCCACCCCATCACAGACACAGATGGTTTGCATTTACGTATCTCGAAACGATTTTCCTATTTCTCCGCCCTGCTGCTGGCACAGTTCCTGCCAGCAGCGAGGTGCGGGCAGGACTCTGGTCCATGGAGTTCGCACAGGTGCTCGAGGCAGCGATGTGGAAAGAGGAGGCCAAGAGCCACTGCGGCGTCCCCGTGAGCGGCGCCACGCGGGACAGCACTCCGCCACACACCGAGTGCCTCTCTTGTCTACCTATCTCATGCATTCGTGTCACGTTTCAGTGAGACTCTTTGAAGGCCTTTCCTGGTAGCTCCCAGCTCAGTACTGGTATCAGAAGTGACCTGTGGTCAGCGCCCTCCCTGAAATCCAACTTATCACGATTTGCCGGCAAGGGAGCTCTAAGTCATCGATGTCCCCTCATCAAGTTATACTCACTGCCCTCTGTGAAGCTCTAGGACAGTAGCCGCCAGCCACAGAGAGCTGTTTAAATGGAAATTTAAGTTAATTGCATTTAAATAAAATTTCAAATTCGATGCTTTAGTCGCATTAGCTGCATGTCAAGCATCCAGTAGCCACAAGTGACTCGTGGTCACCGTACTGGACAGTGCTGATTGACACCAGTCCCACCGCTGCAGAAAACCCTGCCGGACCTTGGCGCAGAGAGCAGCTCCTTCTGCTCTTGGAAACCATTCCTGTCCTGCCCAGGGGGATTTACAGGTTCAGCGAGGCTAAGATCAAGGTCACTCCTGCTTTCTAAGTGGGAACCTACAGAGAAGGTTCACATTTCTTGGCAACGGGCTCAAGGTGCCCAGTGGTGAAGGTCACCCCGGCGTGGGGGATGTCTCAGGACACCTCAGCCTTCCTTCTGCCTGGCCACCCATGTGGAGTGTGCGTCCACGGCTTCCCCACTGGGAAAAAAATCAACACCTGTCTTTTAAGACTCGGTTTGAATTCCTCTGTGGCGTGCTCTGACTGGCCCAAGACAAGTTTTGTCGTGTCCTCTCCAGACCTTTATTCTTGCACTGACCCTCTGAACGCTCACGACCCCCATCCCCGTTTGCGGGGGAGGGCTGTGTCTTGCTCATCCTGCCCAGCACAGTGCCTTGAACTGCAGCTCAGTAAGTATTCAGGGACTCAGCAGAAGGGGTGGTGAGAATGGCCTGGTGACCTTTGCTCGGCCCCAACAGGACACGGATATTTGAAGAGCACAGACGCCATCCTTGCCCCGACTGCCCGGCTGCTGCCTGGCCCATCCATGGCCGTGGGGGCTGCTGGCTTGTCAACCTCCGAACCGAGTTACTTCTGCGAGCACTTTTCCACTGCCGTTCTCATTTTGAACGTGTACTCTTCTCCTGTATCCAAGGGGATATATTTTTTAATTTAACGAACAGTGGAAAGAAGGATTTGATGAGAGAAGTCTGCTTTAACGACACATTTTCAGACAAGCGCATTCAATATTGTAAGAATAACCTATAGATCTTCCTGTTATTAAAACGGCAAGCCTCCAATCCTGCTAAAATCAAAAAACCATCAAACATCTCCCCGCTTCCTAGCAACGGCATACCAAGTGGTTTCCCCTCTGCTTTTTCTGGCACGATGGCCACCGTGTCAGAGAGTGGCAAAGGGTTTGTGCCTTTGCTACCCGGACCGTTTAACCACTGGGAAGGCCCCACACTGCTTCTGGGAGAACAGCAGGGCACGCCAGGAGCGACAGCTACCAGCCCCATCTTGGAGGCAGAGTTGGAACCGCCACCAGGAAGAGTCTCTGGCTGGACTACATCGTCCACCCTGGAGGTCAGCTGTCCTGAGAGTGACGATAGGATCGAAGGTGGGAGTGACCGGATAGCCACAGTGGGGTCCTGTGGCCCTGCTCGCTGCCCGTACCTCCCCAGAAGCCCAAAGGCATCTCAGGCTTGTTGGTGTCTAAGCATCAATGGGAAAGAGGAAGGGAGAGGATACAGGAGACAGAGTGTTTAAGTACCAAGAGACTGTTAAAAATCTCCTTATACTTTAAGCCTTGAACTCTGCCCTGACCTCCCTAACCTGAGTTACATGGGAGTAACTTAGAGGTCATAGCCATATCCGTGTCACATTATACTTAATAATTTCACCCATAAATTATGTAGCAGCTACCTCTGCCCTTCTCAATGCTATATGGGCACCTCACACAGTCCCCAAAACCAGTGTTTAACGTTAAAAACAGGGCCAACGGACTCAGTAATAAGACACATGAGGTTGCTTTATTGAGATCTCAATGCGGGGTGGGCAGGGGCAAGCTCTAACAGCCAGCCAGTAGGGGGTCCCTCCTGCTCACTCCAGAACCTTCCTGGGCCAGCGGCAGCTTAGCACCTCTGTGGCTTAAACACCAGTGAGAATATTTAATATCAAATATTGGCCTACATCTTTGTCCTGCGGCTGCCGGGACAGCACAGCACGGCCGAGCATGCCTGGATGAGCTTGTCCGTTTCACACACTCAGTCTGAGAAGACGGGCAGGAGGGTTTGGGAGCCCAGCTGTCGGTCTGGTTGTGAACGATGAGCTTGCCTGCAGTCCAGCCTCGTCAAATGCCCCCACGTTCGTACACACACATTAGCCCTTCAGCCCACTCCTAAGGGCAAAGAATGAATCCATCGGGCCCTGTTTGTTCCAGGCACTAAGGGAGGCTCGGAGATGGGCAGAGACGGACCCACCCAGAAGAAGAGATTGTGTAGATACTAAACATCAGAGTCCAAAGGATAATGAGGACCGTTAGGGCAGGAAGGTAGTACGTGGGACACTGAAGACTAGCTCCACGCGGCGGGCAAGGGTCTCCAGAAGGAATTACAGACCAGGAGAGGCACGGGGCTGGGTCTTGAAGGACCTGTGGAACTCTGCTTGGTTAGGGAAAGAGGAAAAGGAAATTCCGGACAAAGGAAGGCAGGAGCCGGAATAAAAAGCACAGTCTCCAGATCACCAGGTCTTAGATGGGATGGTCATGGGGTCCAACCTCCAATATTAAAAACCAAGACGAAAAAGTCCCTGAGAGGCAGTCACACGACCTATTTATTCCTGAAGACCTCGTCTCCCCACAGAGCAGCCTGGCAGGTCTATCGTTTAAGACATTTCTGTCTTCCAGAGATCCAAGTCCTCGCGATTTGCCACCCTTAAGTCTTAGGTGTGACAGCCGGAGCCATACGGAGCCATCAGTGTGCTCGTCCCCGTAATTGTCCTTCCCGCCTCGACAAGAATAAAGACCCAGCCACCAAACTAACAGGGAACAAAGCTACCAGACCGTCCGGGCAATTATTCCCCAAGCACCCCTTCTTTGCGCGTCTGTTCTCTTTTCCCGTCACGTACACCTGCCACTTATCCATAACTCCAGTTTAGAACCGAGGACCTCTACAGGTTCACCTAATTTAGACAGTCCCTAGAAACTGAAAAATCTTGATCCCTTTAATCCTCATGACATTCCCAGGGAAGGCGAATGCCACGAACCTGCACAGCAAAAGTGAGTGTGACACGGAAGTCCCAGAAAGGGTCGCTGGCCTCAGATGCCCTTCCAAAGCGGGAGAAAGTTTTTCTGGAAGGACGGAGGCACCTGGGAACACACAGGCCTTTAAAGGTAGCAGCGCTTAGGACCTTCCATGAGGCTCATTTAAGAAGAAGTCTCAGAACTGCCACGAGCTGAGACCAAACCACCATCAAGCATCTTTTGGAGCCTGAAGTGTTTGCTGCCCCCGATCAGCCATCTAACTGGGTGTACCTGGAGCATGTGCCCTCTGCGCCCGTTGCCAAGTTGTCCTGTGTCTTTGGTTTGGGGCGGCGTGTGGCCCGCTCTGCTTCTCCCCATGCCCAGGGGCCTCACCTTCCAAGGGGCCCAAGCCACAGGCTCCACGACCCCGGCCACGGAAACACCCCTCTCTGCAAAGGCGAGCTCCCTTTGCTCGCGTAGAAGACTCTGGCTCCACGGAGGGAAAAGCTGGCCTCGATTCGCAGACGTTTGCGGAGCTGTCACTCTTTAGCCTGGGCAAAGATGTCCCGCACACACCAGCCAGGGAGAGGGGAAGCCTGGTCACTAGCGCCCTCTAGTGGCCGAGAGGCAGAGCACCGCGCAAACGGCATCCTCCTTCCAGCGTTTGCTTCTGACTTTCCCGAGCGAGGCCGGCTGATAAAAGAGCACCTAAACATGACTGCACGTCGGAAAATCGATCACCTTTTCCTCTTAAACACGTTCCAGTCATCACTGTAGTGCTGAGTGTGAAATAACCGCCGGGCGTGTTGGGCTCTGAGCCCCCGCGTGGCAGCGAGGGGCTGTCGGAGGCCCGCCCTCCACACGGCAGGCCAGGGGGAGTTTTGGGGTGGGGTTGGGGGCTCAAACTTTTCCATGTCCTGCAAAACCTCGTTCTAGTGACGCACCATGTGCGCCCAGCCTCACACACGAAAGTCTCTCATGCACAAAAAGGCACCAGACCCTCCCCTTGAGCAGAAGGGGGACACCTTCCACGTCTGAGGTGGCAGCACAGTCCGAGGCAGGAGGTGCCAGCCAGCTGTGTCTGTGTCGTCATAATTCTCTCTCCGGCCTCGACAGACACACGTCATCTCTGAAACTGCTCCTCTCAGCCAGCCTGACAGACGCCCACTGAGCGTGTGCTGTGCGTGGGGCGGGGCTTGGGCTCCGTGCGGGAGAGCAGGGGTGGAGGTGGGGGTGGGGTTCCGGGGGGGAAGGAAAGAAGAGCCGGCCTTCTCCTGGGGAGCTGGCGGGGCGAGCAGGGCGCCCCCGAGAGGCAGAGGCATGGAGCAGCACAGTGGGGGAGGGCGCCCCCTGGCAGGGGCTCCTGTCTGGGAGTGGGGGGCTGCACCCAAGAAGCAGCGCCTCTGAAATCACACTGGGGGCACCCTGTCCCCGCTGGGCATCGGGGTGAGGAAAACGTGCCCCACACGTGCCCCCACAGGACAAGCTGTGGGGGAGTTAGAAGAGGCCGCAGGGCGAGGCAAAAGGCACGTGGAGTCGCCCCCTCTGGTGACCGTCCTAGCTGTGTCACTTCGGGGACATTCTTTTTTCCTTTTCTATGCTGTCTCTTCCTTGGGTAACCTCTTATATGGTGGTTATGAAAAGTTAAGTCAGCAAACAGACCGTCCCCCACTTCCCACCGCCAGTCCCAACTAAGGAAGAAGGAGACATCCGTCCTCGCGCGGAAATAAAGGCCGGATGGAGGTCGAGGTCACAGCGAGGCAGAAACCGTGGTCCCTTCTTTGCGCAGCTGAAATTCAACCAGACGCGCGTGCGAGACGGCACTCCGTTTTCTCTTTCCTCTCATTCTAGCGTGGCACCCCTCCCAGTGCCACTGTCGGGGACCCCTCGCCCCAGCAGTGCCATCGAGCCTCTGTGACATCGAGTCCTTTGTGCCCAGCAGGGCCAGGACGCGTCTGCCCGTCTGGAGGGCCACTGCCGGCCGAGCGCGCAGCCATCGGGGTGCACAGTCTCAGCGGCCGTGAGGAAAATGCACGCGGGGAGGGGGGGCATCCCGCATCTGGAGGCCACACCCCTGCCACACGCAGCAGCCGCCACCAGCCCGACGGCTTCAAAGGGGCCGAGCCCTCCTGAAGCCTTTTTCGCATTACGCGGTGGATGGCCGCCAAGCCCCACAAACCCTGCGCTCCGCGCCGGGATAAGAGGGCGGCCCCTGGAGGATGAGGAGCGCGTGAACCTTTTCCGATGCCGGGGCGCCTTCCATCACGCGTCTGCCAGGCCCCTGGCTCCACAGGGAACCGGCGTTCACATCCAGTCCCTACGCAAGGAAGGGGTTTTGCGCTCCATACTCCATACTCCGTACAGGGAAAGTCAGTCCACTAGACCTACAAAGAGAATTATCCTTCCTGAGAGACCCACCCCCATCCACATCTGCGGGGGTGGGTTGGGGGGGGCGGTCATTCTCCAATCACAGGAAAGGGGTTCACGGAGTAGACATTCCCCAAATCCAAATCAGGAACACCGTGGGCTGACTGTCTCCCGTTCACCAGTGGGGGACTGGGCGAGTACAGGACCCAGTGACACAGAACGAGAGGCCTGTTTGCCAGAAACAACACAGGAGGACATTGCCTTAGAGGCCTTGAAGGCCCCGGAAAGCTCCCAGCCCAAGGGCGGAAGAGCTGAGAGTGAGCAGCGTTTCCCAAGGGCCGGTCACCGGCTGGGTGCTCTGCATACGCGAGCACCTGAAATTCTGATCGTGCCATTTCTAACAGAATAGAGAACTAAGAACCAAAGAGGTCCAGCCGTTGCTTTTTGCATTTGCTTTAACATCACACCGATGCGAAGTGGCAAAGCTGGGTCCTGCCCTCTCCCCGGGGACATGGTGCCATCTACAGCACATGCAGCTGCTTCTGCTGGCGGGTCTCCCGCCTTCCTCTCCCGTCCTCATCCCTCTCCAGTGCGCAGGCTGATAGCTTCCTCTGGGAAGGCTTCTGCGATCCCCAGGCTGCTCACACGCTCATGGCATTCTTCAATGGCTCCGTCACAGCCTGCGGTGGTGTCCCAGCGTGCCTGACTCTCCCCTCCGTCCACCCCATGGCACTCCAGGTTGGGCAGGTTCTGCTCCACCATTTTTCCTCAGCTCCCTGCAGTGTCTGGTTGGGAGCAGATGCTCCACACCCACTTCTCTGAATGAATAGTTTATAGGTGTTCATGTCGTCAAGGCCAGATGAAGTGATTGCTACGACGACGGTGAGAATCAGATGGTGAATGGCCTGAGAGTTTGAATTGGGGAGTGAACATACCGTGGACTTAAGTAATCAACGGCCAAGTGGAGCAAGAGCTGAAAACTGGCCACTGGGCTGGGCAGTGATGGCCTTAGTGGGGATACTTTCATAGGAATGGCGGGGACAGAAACCATGTCCACGTGTGAGTTATTGTGTGAAGACTAGCTCTCAGCAGGTTGGCGGTGAAGGGAATGAGAGAAATAGGGCAATGGTTTGAAGGAAAGCCACCAGGGGTGTGTGTGTGTGTGTGGGGGGGTGTGTGTGTGTGTTAGGATCAAGAAGACCTGAACACATTTTGTACCAAGAATAAAGAAAAATAAAGTCCAAGAAAAGATGCCAAGTTAAAGAGATGGAGAGGTTAGATTAATTAAATGTCACGAAGAAAATAGATGAGAGTGGGCTCGAGAATTTAGGGTAAAGATTGCCCTTTTCTCTCCACTTACAGTTGCTAGTAAATTCCTGAGGAAAAAATTAATAAAAAAGGAGAAAACCACTAAAGTCCCTATATTTATACAAGACACAGAAGGAGAAGGTGAAAACTCAATGCTACGTTCAAGATCAGCAGTTGGATGAACCAAGGCTAACAACCCAATGTAAATATCTAGCAAAAAAGCGGGTAGACCTGAATAAAATTTGCAGATGGTGTTTCCAGGTAAGGAAGGACTCCAGACAAGGGGCAAGGTCACCACCTCTGGAGAATGAGAGGTCCCCTCCCTCTCAGTCTATGACCTTGGGGACCACTGGCAAATGAACTGAAATCAAACTAAGGCAGAGTTTTAACCAGGCAGAAATTTAGTGCGGAAGAAATTAGCCCCCAGCACGTGTGGAGAGACAGATAATGTGGCAGATTTTCTAGACCTTAATTTTATGATCGAAGATTAGTGATGGGACATTTCCTCCCAAATCAAAAAACCTGAAATTTAGAAACCACATTGGGGGACAGGGAGGATGTGGGCTTTTCTAGCTGCTTTCTTCCTAAATGTTTTAATGCTCCCAACGACTCAATAAAAAAACAGTCGTAATAGCAACCATTGTGGCAACTCATCTTGGTTTAAGACAGTGAATGCTCAAAAACCTACCAATAGGCTGATGAGTCAGTAAAGAGTCACAGAATCATAAAATCGAGAGTCTTAGAAGACCTTGGTGAACAGCGACTCTCTGCAGGAATCCCTTTTATAGCATCCCTGACAGATGGTCTTACATCTGCACCGCGTCTGTAAGACGAGCTCAGGAACGTTTTAGGAATCTCATTCCTGTGATAGACAATTAAGGCTTCTATCTGTCAGGAAGTTTTCTTGTATATTCAATGGAAATGTGTTCTGTAGCTCCCACCCATTTGTTCAAATCCTACCTTCTGTTATACTGTGGGATTATTCTGTTCTATTCCAGCTTCCATATGATAACTTCTTCACATACGTTACAAAAGAGAATTAAAATGTTCCACTTAACAGCTAACTTTGGGGGGACTTCCAGAAAATTCCTATTAAACTAGTTTTTACTTCCTGTGCTTTTATTTCCTTCACACCTATCCACTAAAAGATATCAAACTTAAGTATAAACTTCCTTTCCCTTGTATTTATTCTTTCAGAAAATCTCTACTGAGCAGGGCATTGTGCTTGCCTCCACGTTAGGGGCAAAGATGAAAAAGATGAGATTCCAACTCCAAACTATGCAATGTGCTAAAATAAATTGAAATGAAAGGAAGAAAATGATGAGTGCTAAAAAAAAAAAAAAGGATAGTATTACGAAGCAAGTTCAAGGAGAGAGAGATGATTTTGGCATGAAGCATAGGGAATGGTGAGAACTTAGAAAAGATTTCAAGGAGGAAGTTTTATTTGAATTATATCTTAAAAGAAAAAAGAGAGTAAGTTTTACCCAGGCAAAGAGGAAGGAAGAGCTTTTCAGAAAATCCTTTTGTTTGAAAAGCTGTGTGTGTTATTTGGGAATTGATGAGCCTAAGAAAAGAAACAAAAGTCATAGGAATCAACTGGAAAGGCAAGTTGTACTCACACAGTGGACGGCCTTGTATGCCAGGCTTTGAAGCATGAACCTTATTTGGCGAGCAGAAGAGACCTAAGCAGAAAAGCGATAAAACTACAAAACACGCCTCAGGAAAGGAAGCCCATGATAAGGTGTTCGATGGGCTGAAGGAGGCGGAGATTGAGGATTAAATGGGGGAATGAAGCAGCTATTGCTGGCGACCCAACACAACCAGGATTATCTAGAGGAGCCAGTAGGAATAGAGAGGTGTAAAGCACACGAGATGGGAGAGGCATGATCTGTAGAGTCTGAGAAAGGATCTCATGTTGGGGCGAGGGATAAAAAGCAGGGTCAAAGGTGCCTCTGGAGATTGGAGATGGGGTTTAAAGTCTGTCAGCACATAAGAGGAGAGGATACTGCAAGGAGATGTCGGGTTTATATTTAATTATGCTACGTTTCTGGTGTAACATCCAGATAGTGATGCAGTGGTAAGTTTTCAGCCACAGGCTTTTGGCAGGTTAAGGAGAAGTGAGAGACTGTCCAATTTGTAGCCTCTGCCCATTTCTGTGGTGTAAATTCTCCCATGGCAGCTGCTTTCAGGCTGCCAGCGTGAGATGGAGCTGGAAAGAGATCCTGCCATCTGGCTTTAGAGAACCTCTGCATGCCCATTCCCGCGCACCACTGTCCTCAGCTGAAAACAGGTAGCAGATGTTGGGATGGAGTGTGGGGGAAGGGGACAAGAATGGAGCCAAGGGTGCTCCTCGCTGTCCAGCAAATGAAGTGTGATTTGTCGTGAGACAAGTTAACGCCATGGTACAGGCAGACGTCAGAAAAAGCCATGAATAAATTTTCTCATTCTTTGTTACCGACGTTCATACTATAAAAGCGAGTGCTGGCAGCGACCAGTGAGTTTATGCTACTTTGACTTTTCATAATGTGCTAGGAAGATTTCTCCTTTAAGACGTATTGTTGTTTGCCTACCACGAAATAGTAACTAAGTATACTGCTGCATCAGTTTAAAGGTTGCTTTGTTTATTGCACTTTTGCACACACCTCTGAGCTGTGCATTACTTTATAGGGGCTCGTGATCATGCCACTCAGTCAATCAGAGGGTGCAACTGGGCTTTAAAAAAAAAAACACTAAAAGCTACTCTTTATCTCTTTTCAGGTGTATAACAATCCAGCAATATGGCTGATTGCCATTGGGCAATCGATGGCATCATGGGGTTAGTAAGGTGTGTGATATCAAACAAGGTGAGAAAGTGAACAATCCATATAAAGATAGTAGTTGAACGTCATGCACTCGGCAAGAAGACAGGAAGAAAGAGGAACAATAGAACGAACGGTCACAAAGGATTTTACTACGAATCAACAGTGAAAAGGTATCATTTCTCACCCACGTCTTTCCAGCGATTGCACAGATATCATCACATGCTTTCTTCCAGACTTCACTGCCTGTTAAGTATTTTATTTTGTGCAACTATTCTTTTTAATAACACAACATTCCCCACATATCAGTCAAATGTTCTTTTTAAAGCATAAAACAAATCACATCACTCCTCTAATCAAAATTTTCCAGAGAAGTCTTACCGAGTGAAAACTACAATCTACCTAAACCCTAACCATGGTCCTCACGCGCCTGATGGTCTAAGGCCTTCCTGCTTTATGGCTTCATCTCTGTTTACCGGCCTTAGCTCACGGCCTTACACCCAGGCTGGACTTGCTGCTTTTCCTGAGATTGGACGAACTCATCGCTGCCTCCGGCTAGAATAATCTTCCAGTCTTATTGGAGGAGCAGCTCACACTTTGTCAACATTCAGTCCACTATTACCTCCTCAGACATTCCTTCTCTGATGACCAGTCTCTAAAATAACCCTCTCCCTTCACTCTACCACCCTCTTTCAAATCAGAAACTGTTCTATTTTTGGGCCTATCTCAGAGATATGGCAGATTTTGTTCCAGACCACAACGATAAAGCAAAGAATGCAACAGAGTCACAAGAAGGCTTTGGTTTCCCAGTGCAAATAAAAGTTATGCTTAAACTATATGGTAGTCTACTAAGTGTGCATGTAAAAAAAATATCGCCAAAAAATACTGCCATCATCTGAGCCTTCAGCAAGTACTAATGGTTTTTCTGGTAGAGGGTTTTGCCTCAATGCTGATGGCGGCTGACTGATCAGGGGGTGGTTGCTGAAGGCTGGGGTAGCTGTGGCAATTTATTAAAATAGGGCAACAGTGAAGTTAGCCACGCCAATGGGCTCTTCCCTTCGTGAATGATTTCTCTGTAGCACGCGATGCTGTTTGAAAGCATTTCACCCACAATAGAACTTCTTTCAAAATTAGAGTCAGTCCTTTCAAACCTTATTGCTGCTTTGTCAACTAAGTTCATGTAATATTCTAAATCCTTTGTTGTCGTTTCAAAACTAGTTTCCTTGCTCAACCATAAAAGCTACTCCCCATTCATTCAAGTTTTATCATGAGACAGCGACAATTCAGTCACACCTTCAGGTTCCACCTCTGATTCTAGTTCTTTTGCTATAATTTTTATCATATCTACAGTTATTTTCCCCAACAAAGTCTTGAGCCCCTCGAAGTCACCCACGAGTTTGGTGTCAGCTTCTCTCAAGCTCCTATTAATGTTGATATTTTGAGCTCCCCATGAACCACGAATGTTCTTCACGGCTCTAGAATAGTGACTCCTTTCCAGAAGGTTCCTATTGGCTTGGCCCAGGTCTGTCAGAGGGATCACTATCTATGGCAGCTATGTCCTTATGAAGTGTACTCCTTAAACAATAAGAATTCCAAGTTTAAATTACTCCTGATCTGCGGGCTGCAGAATGGACGTTTTGTTAGGAGTATATAACAACAGTGACCTCGTCACACATCTCCATCAGAGCTCCTGGGTGATCAGGTGCTTTGACAATGAGCAGTAATATTTTGAAATACATCTCTTTTTTTTGACCAGTGGGTCTCAATAGTGGGCTTAAAATAGTCAGTGAACAGTGTTGTAAAAGGATGTGCTGTCATCTAGGCTTTGTTTTCCTATTAAAGAACCCAAGCATAATTCTTAAGGGCCCTAGGATTTTCAGAACAGTAAATGAGCATCGCCTTAAATGTAAAGTCACCAGCTACATTAGCCCCTAACAAGAGTGTCAACCTGTCCCTTGAAGCTCTGAAGCCAGGTAGTGACTTCCCTCTAGCTATGAAAGTCCTAGATGGCATCTTCTAATACAAGGCTCTTTTGTCTCCTTTGAAAATCTGTTGTTGAGTGCAGCCATCTTCCTTCATTATCGTAGCTAGGTCTTCTGGGTAACTGGTTGCAGCTTCTACGTCAGCACCTGCTGTCTCGCCTTGAACTTTTACGGAGATGGCTTCTTTCCTTAACCCTCATGAACCAACCCCTGCTGGCTTCCAACTTCTCCTCTGGAGTTTCCTCACTTCTATCAGCTTTCATAGAACTGAGTAGAGTCCAGGCCCAGCTCTGGATTAGGCTATGGCTTAAGGCGATGTTAAGGTTGGTTTGACCTACCCAGAGCACTAAAACCTTCTCCGTATCAGCAGTAAGGCTGTTTCACTCGCTTATCATTCTATCATTCGTGGGGAGTTTCATTCAAGAACCTTTCCCTTGCATTCACAGCCGTTTGGCAGACAAGGCCGATGTGGCTTATCTTGGTTTTTGACACGCCTTCTTCCCTCGACTTAATCATTTCTAATCTTTGATTTAAAGTGAGAGACCTGTGACTCTTTCTTTTACTTGAATACCTGCAGACCATAGTAGGGTCATTACTTGGCCTAATGTCAATATTGTTGTGTCTCTGGGGATACGGAGGCCTGAGGAAGGAGAGAGAGATGGAGGAACGGCCGGTCGGTGGAACGATCAGAACACGCACAGCGTTTATTGATTGTCTATCAACCGTGAAAACAGTTTGACTAAATGCCAATGGTAACTTCTTAGGAAACACATTGCACAAAAAGATGCAAGCCGCACTATCGACCAGCTAATGTAACGGAAATAAGACCTAAAAAGTGCAGAATCTATACAAACAACATTAGCTTGTGAAAAGTAAGAGAGATTGAGTAGACTTTATTTTAAAAGTCTACATTATTTAAGCATTAACAATGTGATAAGAATCAAAATAATAAATTGGAAGAAAATCATTTTAAAAAAGATCTCTTTGGCCGCACAGTGGAGGCTGGGGTGTAGAGGCGGAGTCTGTGTCTGGTGCGGGAGTGGGGAGGGCCCAGGGGAGGAGGGAGAGGAACTGGGAGACAGAGAGAATGATGGTCTGTACCGAGGCAACCAGTGATGGTTGCTAATGCAACCAAGCAAATGGATTTTAGACACGTTTTACATCAACACAACTGAATATTCAGAAACCGACTGAATATTTGAGCACAAGAGTTAAAGGAGAGAGAAGAATCGATGACTTTTACATTTAAGGAATATTTGCTGAGTCCCAAGCACTTCTGTGTCCCAAGCACTCAATAAGGCACCAGGAACCATGGATAATTCAATAAAAACATACATTAATTCAGCATCCTCGTAGGAAAAAGAATGGGTGAAAAGGCATCGTTTCAATCCACAAGAAACATGCATGTATTTCTTGTGGATACAAATAAAAATCTAATGTGGATCAGGATTAGTTAAAATTAGGAAACATTTGTGTCTTCTAATTATAGAACAGCCAGAGGAATCAGAATCAAAGTGTTTAATTCATGGAGAAGAAGAACGTAGAACTATGAAGAAAAGTGGGTATAAAACTGATCTGTGAGTTTGGCTCCGACTGAGCAAAGGCAGAGGAACCAGAACCGTGATCCAAGAAGATTATCATCCAAAGTGAAATTTAGAAGTGAAAGAGGACCAGGCCTCTGGACCACTGGTTCTCAGCCCTGATTATACCTTAGAATCGGCAGCGAGCTTTGCACATCAGGTGCCAGGGGCCACCACCTGCAGAGATTCTGACTTAGCTAGTCTGGGTGCGGCCAAGTTATCAGAAAACTCTCAGGCGACCCCTCACGCAGCTCTGATGGAGAACCCAGAAGCTGATCTGCATCAAGAGTAGGCTTTGGTTCATGGTCTAGATCAGGGGTCCCAACCCCCAAGCATGGACAGGTACCATTCGTGGCCTATCAGGAACGAGGCCACACAGCAGGAGGGGAGCAGTGGGCCAGTGAAGCTTCATCTGTATTTGCAGCCGCTCCCCAGTGCTAGCATCACCTCCTCAGCTCCGCCTCAGATCATCAGGCATTATATTCTCATAGGAGCACCAGTCCGTGGTGCCAAACAGGTTGGGGACCAATGGTCTAAACAGTTCCTGTGATATGCACAGAGGGTAGGTTTTCATCAAAGTCTGAAATGCCATTTGCATCAGCAACGCCCGGCTTCCTGTGCAGACGGGCAGCGTGTTCTTCCCAAAGCTCATAGAAACTCTTCCGATCAGGTCTTCGATGCCATTCTTTCATAAAGTAATTCTTGTTTTATAGACTATTGCATAGAAGGATAAAATTATGAGAGCTCAATGCTGAGCAGCATTTTTAAGATTAAGATGATTTTAATGCAGATTTAGGGGGAGCAGGCTTAAATTTGACCCCTCAATTTTATTTAGACAACAGAGGTGGAGAAAAATCATCAGACTGTAACGTGCTTTCCACACATTTAAGGTTGGAAAAGCTATTTATCTTGTAGATGTTGTAAAAAAAAAAAATGTGTATCTCAGTTCCTCTGTTCTGAAAACGTGAGCTTCTGGACTCTGAGGATTCCGGGGGTGAACTAGCTGCTATTGTAATCTGCAAGGCCTAAGAATCGAGCCTTCTTAGCTGAGTTTGAATCACAAACTCAGAGAAAACGGAACTACCTTGGTCCTTATCAGAAACTGTAATCATCTCTCTCAGAGTTCTGTACTCACAACTGTCCTTCAGCTAAAGGTCACCGCAAAACCGAAATTCTCAAACGGAAGAAGGAAGCAGTGAAGGGCAAATGCCATGGCTGCCGGGGATTTCCTGTTTCTGAGGCTTTCCTGCCGACAGCAGCAGCCTCCAGCTGTGGCGGCTTTGCTCTGCAGGCCGGTGTCCCCGTGCAGGGACATTCGCCGAGAGGCTGACGTTCAACTGAACTCTGTGCCTCTCTGGTCCTTCTTACTCAAACCAGCACAGCAGCCAGTCTCACCTGGGGCCTCACCTGGGGGGGAGGTGTCAGAAATGCAGAACCTTGGCCCCGCCCCAAAGCTGTTGAATTGCATTCTGTGTCTTAACAAGATCTGGAACGTGCTTTAAAGTCTGAGAGGTGCTGGCCTAGAGCAGAGCTTCTGAAAGTGTGGCCAGTAAAGCAGTGGCTTTGGCGTCCCCAGGAGCTGGTGGAGAAATGCAAATTATCGGGCTCCATTCCAGACCTACTCAGTAGGAAACTCTGGAGGTGGGGCCAAGGCCCAGAAATCAGAATTTTAACGAGCTCGAGCTCTCTGGGTGATTCTCATGCACAGCCAGGTTTGAGAAGCAACAGTCTAAAGCAGGCTTTTGTTCCTCCCCAGGCAGAGCTCTAAGCTTTCTGATAATTGCGAGTGTGAGCGGAGACTAAGGGATGGGTAGGAGTGAAGTGCAGGAGAAAGGGCGGTGGCTGCAGCTTCAGAACCGGATGGTACATCTCTCGTCCTCTAAGCCAGAGCAGAGGTTAGCTTTAGCATCTGGGGATGACTCTTGGGTTCTCACTCCTTAGAAATTTCAGAATAAAATGATAGATCTAGTCATTTGAAATCTCAGTCTTAAGTTTTTTGCAGAGCATACCTTTAATACTATTTTTTTTATTTTATTAAAAGTTTAGGTCCACTTTCCCACCCCCATCCTCAGTAAAGGCATCTGAGAGTATTAAAGACAAATCATTCACAATGGTGAAAATCTCTCTCCAAATACTCATAGTATCAGTGCTATTGGTAAACTTCAGTGTTTGCCTGTTTTCATGGTATTACTATATTGTATCCAAATTCCTCAAAGAGTTTGCTACGTGCTTCATGTACTCCCTCCCGTCCGCCTTCAACAAACATGCCCTGAGCACCCACCATGCTCGAGGCTAGGGCGCAGGACACCAAGCAATGCTTGATGGACACCTGGACCTTGGAGCTAAGGGCTGGACAGAGGACACAGCATAGGAAGGGCTCTGATGAGAACTGCAGGGAATGCTGTAGAATGAACCTCCTCTGCATCCCAGCCCTGAGCTAGGAAGCCCTGCGAACAACTAAACTCGGCCTGGGAAGTCAGGGATGGAGGCTCTGAGGCTGGCCATTGGTGGAGAGAGGTTTCCCTTTTCTTTCAAAATGCTAACATTCGAGAATTCCTCAGCTCCTTCTGCTTGTTATTTCCTTGCTATGGGAAAGCATTTAGCTTTTCATAGAGAAGTCAAAGTTGATTGTCACCTTTTTTGAGTGCAGAAAAAGTCCCTGCTCTCAATTTCTTGGGTCCTCCACAATACTCTAGACTTGGGTGTGTCACAAATGCTCAAAAAATATAATCACTACTTGATTAAAAAGGAAAAGAAAGACATTTTTTTTTTCCTTCTGAGGAACTGGATGATGCTCCTTGAATCACAGTCAAACTTATCTCGGAGATGATAAATTTAGATTTGTATTTCATCCTTACACTCAAGGTTCTCCTAAAAAAAAAAAACCTGACTATAATTCTTTTTTGTTTAATAGTTATGACCAAAACTCTCAGAGGTCAAGGAGAAAAGTGAGTAAGAATGCAAACAAAGAATAAACTTCAAGAATGAAAGACTAAAAATCAAGTCACTTTTTAAGTATAAATAAACTTAGGAAAAAATTGAAGGAATTCAGTTTGAAATTATAAACATCAAGAACTTTTGTACAATAAAAAATAAAGAAACCAAAATATTGAAACTAAAATACCAGTGCTAACTCCCTATCCTTAGGCAAGGAACTCAAACTTTTGTTCCTAATGGGATATTTTAAACAGAAAGGTATAGAGAGTAATATAGCAAGTAGCTATGTATCCAGCACTCAAAATTAACAAATGTTGTTAACATTTTACTATATTTGTTTTAGGTTTTTAAAAGAAACGTTAGATGTATAGTAGAACTTCTCTTTGATCCCCTCTATTCCTAATTCCATACCCCCAAAAGCAAACGATTATCTTTTCTTTATAATAATTTTATATTTTTTCCTACCTATAATTACATCCATGAACAATATGTGGTAATTTCTTATATTTTTTAATTTCACACAAATGGTTTTGCATCATGTATATCCTTCTTGAACTTGATTTTTCCATGCAATATTTTCAAAATTTATGCATGTGGATACTAGTACATTTAATTTTTTCACTTTAACCAATGTATAATATTCTTTTTTTTTTTCTAAGCCATTCACTTAATCATGGACAATAGGGTAGTTCCAATTTGAAGCTACTATTAAAAATACTCCCAACAAGTATCTTTGTATATGTATTTTTGCTGCCTTTTGAGAATTTTAAAAATTTAATTGTATGTTATATCAATCTTTGGAACATATTGAGACTTTTTGGAGTCTAGTGCTCAACCTGCAACAACGTTCCACGTATAAGTGACTACTCTCTGTTTCTCGAATGCAAAGTTTTATGTATGTCTATTAAGTCACATTTAATTCTAATTGGTCTGATTTTCTACATTCTCACCAACTTTTCAGCTTGACTTATCTGCAGCTGAGAGTAGTGTCTTCAAATCTTTCCTTATGCGTAAGGAGCTGCCAAATTCCACTTGTAAATTGGACAGTTTCTGATGCAGCTGTGAAGTGACAGAAGTGACATGTGCATGACTGTGACATCAGCATATTGTTTCTAATATCTCACTTTCACCTTGAATTCTATTGTAACTGATATTATTGCTATAGCAGCTTCCATTGGTTAGTATTAGGATACATCTTCTCCATCTCTTTACTTTCATTCTCTCTGTGTCATTCTGTTAGGTATTGCTCTTGCAAACCAGATGTAACCATATATAACTGCTATGCTAGAAATCCAGTTTGAGAGTCTATAATCTTTAATAGGCCACTTTAATCAATTTATAATTTTTCCAATGATGGATCTATTTGGATTTTTGTCTTCCGTCTGTTTCTATTTATAATGGTTTTCTTCTTTATTTCTCTACTTTCTATTTCCTTTAGGACAACAAAATGTTCTTTCTGTCCCATCCAGCAATCCCATTACCTGTTGTTTACCCTACAGAACGATTAAGAGATTAGAAAGCACATGTATACAAAGAGGTTCCATGAAGAGATATCTATTACGTTGAGCTAGAGACATGTGTCCAGCAAGAGAGAACATGATAAAATATCTGAGAACCATTGCTACTATGTTTGAAGCCTACATATAGCAAAATGAGAAAAGGTTGAATGAGGTTCTAATATTAGGAGGAAACGCAGAATCCAAACTCCCCCATGGACCATGTGGACCACGAGTTCGACCATGCAGAGAGACGCTGGTGTTTTGGTAGAAAGATGTTCAGCACATTTGGCTCCTATGAGCAGCATTGCTCTTCTCTGCTATGGCTGCTATGTGGGTGCCCTGGCCCATGCAATTTGAACATACGACCCAACCTCTGTCACATACCCCTTGCTATTTTTCACTCTCAGTGGTCCTAGCCAGTGTTGTATGTACTCAACCAAGAGGTTCTCCTGAACTCACTGAATTGCAAGGGTTTTCCAGAGAAATAGAACTAATAGAATGAAATAGGATAGGGTAGGGTAGGGTAGGGTAAGGTAGGGTAGGGTACGATTGGGTTGGATAGGGTAGAGTAGGATAGGAGAGGTAGGTAGGTAGATAGAAAGGCATTGAAAGAGATTTTAGAAATTTATTTTAAAGGATTGGCTCGCAAAATTGTGGAAGCTGGTAGGTTCAAAACCTGCAGGGGAGGCTGGAGACACAGGGAAGAAATGATGCTGCCGTTCACAAAGGCAGCTGCGGGCAGAGCTCCCTCTTCTCTGAAGGAGGTCAATCTCTTTCTATTAAAGCCTTCAGCTCATTAGACGAGTCCCAATCACATCATAGAGAGTAATCTGCTTTACTTAAAGTCTGCTGATTTAAATGTTCATTTCATCTAAAACGCACCTTCGGAAACATCTAGAATGTTTGCCCAAAATTCTGGGTACCGTTGCCTAGCCAAATTAACACATTATAGTCACCTGCTTCATGTTATTCATTCATCTATGTATCCATCCCGCAAATTTTCATTGAATACTAACTATATGCCAGGCGTTGCATCCTCCCATCTGCTCAAGGCAATGCTCCTGGCTCCTGGCGATAAATCTCAGACTGACCGGCCACCCTCCCACCCAGGGACTCTGGAAATGCTTTTTCCCTTTGAGCCGGTAGGGCCTTATTGAAAAGAAAGATAAAAGAGAGAGAGAAGATGTAAACATAAATAGTATTGTGCAGAGATAGTGGAATAATTTCTTTTAAATTACCTTTTGTGGTTCTTAAGTTTTACTTTATTTCATTTTAATAAAATGGGTAAATAAATTCAAGGCTTCTTAAAAGAGTGAGTGGAGAAACCATAGCAAAGAGATGCATTAAAGGTAGAAATTTAGTTCTCAGGCATTCTCAGAGGTTTATGCTAAAATCCTTAACGCAATGAATAAAAGTTCTGGAAAATGCTTTTTCCTCCCCTTAAGATGGCCTGTATTTATTATATTAGCAGAGTGTCCTTTTAACCGGCTTAAAAGCAGCCTTTCTGATGCCAAATTGGCAGAAGGTCTTCTATCTCAACCTTCTGTTTTTGGGTGAAAAATAATTTTTGAAGCAACTTTGGCTTGGGCTCTGCAGACTTTTCAGAGACCTACAGCTTCCAAGGTATTAAATAACAGCTGACAAAATGAAAAACAAAAGCTAATAGTAAACAGGGCAATAAAAGCAACACTTTAGAAAACCATTCTTCTTGTTATGCTAAAGGTTCTGGGATTCACGAGATAATAACTTTATTGGTTTTCTTTAGAGAAACTGAATCTCAAGAGGCATCGCCAACTTAATAGCTTACTTGCCAGATTCTTATTACTTAGGACTTTTTGGCTTCAAAGAGTCCTGAGCCATGATACAGACTCTGGATAGAGGCTTCCGAGGAGCTGAGTTCAGTGCTTCTCACTCAAAGGACCTTTGAGAATCCGAGCTTAGTACTTGAGTTTCCGGCAGTGTTAAAAAAATGGTCGTGACGCACGAAAAGATCACAGTTTTAAATTCAGAAATACCTCTGTTTCCGAGGTAACCTCCCGCTGGTGAACGAGGCCATTTGACCGGAAGCTCTGACATTTTGCTGTATAAATCATTTCTAAAAACTTCACGGCAGATGAGATGCTGCGTGGGAAGGCATGGATTTGCATTTATTTTAAGACTCTGCCCTTACCTCTTTAGTAAATGTTATTGTCTATGTACCCAGGAATAATGCCTATTAAGGAAAAATAATGACTTGAGGATCCCAATTTATTAATGCATGATTGCTGGATTAGAATAATGTTTTTGCTATATTTTTTGTTGTTGTTTATTGTTGTTTGATTTTGTTAAGAAAATCAAACATGAAAACAGAAAAACAGTTCAAAGAAGATGGCAACAGTTTTTGGAAAACTAAAAAAAAAAATAAAACATTTATAAAAAAGCTGGACTTCGAAAGGTTTCAAAAGTCTTTCTGAATTTCCACAGTTCTGAAAGGTGAACAATTCAGAGACAAAGAAAATGAGCTACAGATATCTAAAACCTGACAAGTTTCCTTTCTGTGTAAACATAAGCATGAGTCAAACTGAATTAGGCAAGGGAAAAGGCAGATGAAAAAAACTACATTACATCTTAGAAATTTTTACTCCAACTTTGTCAGAAAGAAGGCATTCATCCATTCAGATATATATCTACTCATTCAGCTTCTAATTTATCCATCTATCCATCCATCAGTCCATCCATCTATCCATCCATTCATCCATCCATCCATCCATCTATCCATCCATCTTTCCACCCTCCCACCCATTTATTCATCCAATATTTTGTTACATACTATTGCCTACTATGAGGTAATGGGACTGCAGATATGAATAAGACAGGAAGGTCCTCTCTCCATGGAGTTTATTTTCTACCACAATTTTTATCTTCATTTTTCATCAATGCAAAAAGATATGAGTTATTCATTATATTTTTTAATGCAAGAAATAATGTCATGCCATTATAAGATGTTGGCCATCAGTGATCATCAAGGAAATGCAAGCCAAACCACAATGAGATCTACTTTGCACCCACTAGATCGGCTATCATCAAAAAGTGAGACAATGGCAAGTGTGGATAAGGAGGGAGAGAAATCAGAACCTAAATGCACTGCTGGTGGGGACAAAAAACAGCGGCCACTTTGGAACACAGTCTGGCCCCTCCTCTGATGATTAAACATTCAGCAACTGTATAATCCTGCAGTTTCACTCTAAAGAACTGAAAAAATTATTCAAATAAATACAAGTACATGACTGTTCATAGCAGCATTACTCCCAATAGCCAAAAGGTGTAAACAACACAAATGTCCACTAACTAATGAATTGATAAACAAATGTGGTATAGCCATACAATAGAATATTATTTGACCATTAAAAGGACTAAAATGCTCATCCACGCTGCAACATGGATGAACCTTAAAACTATTATGTGATGTGTAAGAAGTCAGCCCCCAAAGACTATATAACATATGATTCCATTCATACAAATGCCAGAACCAGGACGTCTATAGGGACAGGGAGAGGATTAGTGGTGGGCTAGGGCTAGGGGTGGGGTCGGGTAATAGCAGGAGTGAGGGCAAAGCACTTCTTTCTGAGGTAATAAAAATGTCCTAGAATTGACTATGGTGATGGTTGCACTTGTCTGTGAATGTAATCAACACTATTGAATTCTACATTTTAAATGAGTGAATTGTGCGTGTGTGAATTATATCTCAATAAAACTTTACAAGAAAAAAAAAAGCTAATGCCACAACCATTTTCTCAAGAAATCAGTCCCCTTTCTCCTAAGACAATCATCCTACTTCTAAACACTTGTTCTTGTTTTTCTGTACTGTTCTTACTGGTATTAAAGTTACTCCTGCAGCATTTACTGTCCCCTGCTAGAATGCAAGCATCGGGAGGGCAGGACTTACGTTTGTGTCATCTTTGTAACCCTTGAAGCACCTATACAAAGCCATTCACATAGGAGCCACTTAATATACTTTTGAGTGATTGAACCATTGATGGGTTCTTAATCACATTAAGAATTATTTGATTCATGGTAATTTATACATGGATAATTTAAACACACACATACACAGTGAATGGCAATCTTTCTCACTTATCACACTTTCTTCACTTCCTATTCATTTTTTTAGTGTGCTAGTATGATGACCCAAATCATGACTGTCACCTGGCCTGAACCTGGCCTCATCTCATCGACCCAGGCTCTGCCTTCTTGTCTCCTTTCAGTTTCTGAAAAATGTTTTGCTCCTTTCGACCTCAGGGCCTTTGCACGGAATTCTCCTGCACCGCCCTCACCTGATTCAGGCCCAGGACTTATCAGAGGGCACCTAAGTCTCCCCTCCTTGGAGCACCTTCCCTAGGGCCTAAGACACCTCCGGTTCACATTATAGCCTCTTACAATCCCTCTCACTTTGCTTGATCACACTTTGCACTTATCCCAGATTGTCATAACATTCACCTGTGGGATGACAACGTTTTTCTCCTCACTAGATCATAAACTCAGCGAGGACAAGGACCCTACCTTTTTTATTTGCATGCGCGTTCCCCCAAGCCCCGCCCGAGGCACTTGGAAAATACTTCTGAATGAATTCATGAGTTGAGGTTTTAACAGTCAATAAAGACAAAGCAGAGAAAAGCCTCACTGCTCATACGAGCAAGACTTCGGAAACGAACAATCCATGTGTGGAATCTGGTTTAAAAGGCAAAAGGACCAGGGGATGATAAGAGTGCGTGAAGAGCAGCTGCTGGACACAGGAGCGGTCAGTAGGGCAGGCCCTCGGCGGGCTGACTGTGCGGCAGCGCAGACCAGGAGTTAAGTCCCTGGGGTCTGGGGCCCTTGGGGACGGAGGTGAACTCCCAGAGATGCTGGAAAAACATGTGCAGATGTGGCTGCCTGTGGTGGCGTTCGTAAGAGGAAAGGGATGAAGCGCGTGGCCACATGAAGACAGCTGCCTAAAAATGGAAACCCAAGCTTATAATGCGGGGATCATCTCCCCTAGATTAGAAACAGAGAGGCAATAAACATGCCAATCGTGTCGATAAATGCCCTCAGTGAGAGAGCATACGTCAATGCTCGTTCCCAGGCACGGCTGCGCTTACGAACCTGTAGAAAGAGAATCTAGCAGGAGAAGGAGGGAGACAGTGCCACTTTGCCCAGATGACATCCCGGTGGCCACGGAGACATGGACGAGAAGGAGAACCTGCAGGTGAACACGGGCGTGTGCTGGGTGCTTACGCCCTCACCGAGCAGTGTCCTGGGCCACTTGGGAAGATGCCCAGGTACCGTGATGCCATCTCGATAACAAAGAACGCTTTAAGCTGAGCTTCTTGCTGGGAGCCCACGAAATAACACATGCCAAGCCTTTAGCAGACCACCTGTCGCATGGTAGGAAGTTAATAAAGGCTCATTAGAAAAAATTTGTTGTTATTAAGCCCAAGGTTTGCTATTTCATGACGCGGCTTGCTTCAAACCCGTATGGACGACATTTGCTCCTATGTACTGAGAGCGTTGTAGATGGTTTCACAAAAAAAATGCATGCTAACCAAAATAAATTCCAGATGAATTAGAGAGTTAAAATAAAATGAGTGAAACCATGAAAGTGCTGGAATGAAATTTATGTATATTTTTATATAATCTAGGGACAAGTAAAACCCAAATAAGCATAAATGCAAAGAGAAAACCCATAAACCGCAAAAATATATTGACTACCAAAAAAAGTAACACTCACATATGAAAGTAACTAAGAATCAGAGTAAGGAAACAAATGACTCAGGGGGAAAACCACAACATATTACAAAAGGTTAACCTCTTTCATATCAGAAACACTCCCAAAAATCAATAAGAAAAAGATGAATGCCATTAAAAATGAGAAAAAGGTTGCCTATAGTTTTAGAAATTTATTTATTTAATTTTTTTTTGCTTTTGAGTCTTCTAGATTTTTATTATCTGTTTTAGTGAAAATACTCTGTCAGCAAGGGTGCTTGCTCACATGTCTCTTGTTAAAATATAAAATTGGCTTAGCCTTTCTGGTGGCAGTTTAATATCTATATAATTTCAAAAGCCTTCAAATTTTCATGCCGTTTGACTTAGAAATTCCACTTCTAAAAACTTATCTTAAGGAAATGAGGATAAGCATAGCTATTGAGGTATGTTCATTGCAATGATACTTAGAGTCATAAAAATACCTTAAATACCCAGCAATGGTAGAATGGTAAAAATGAACTATGTTACATCTATATTTATGTGAAATGAGCTAATATTTGTAAAGTTACTAGCACTTGGGCACATTATACTCTCTCTATAGGTATTCAATAAATAAAAAGAAAAAGAAAACGCTATACAGGCATTTACAACGATAGTAGAGAAGAATACCGATATATAAGGATGTGAATAATATACTGTTAGATTAAAAAAACAGCTCACGACACTGTTACAATAAGATCTGGACGGTGTAAAATAAGTGTGTAAGTGTACACACGTACATGTACGCCTGGAATTTTTTTTAAAAGTCATCTCGGTGAGGTTATTTTCACTTCTTCGTTGTTTATGTTTCCTAATTCGCCTGCACCATTCAGGATATGTGTGTCACACATTTTTGAAGCATACAGAGTTTGAATTTTCACTTGCTCAAGGGAAGAATTTCATAAATCTTGTAAACTTCTCCAAGTGTTTAAATGTAACATTCATACAAAATTTTTATAAACTCTATTTAAAAATAGTCGTTGCTGTTCTTTAGCGACCATTGAGATAATACAGGATATTTTTCTTCTAGGCTCTTTTCAGAACCGACTGCAATCCCCACAGACCATAATTTCGCCTCAAACTGTTTTCTCTTCAGAAGGCTTGAAAGGGGTCGCAGCCTGTGAGTTTCACACAGACTGCCAAGGAAATATTTATCATCATCCAGTGCCATCTGAGATCCAAATCAAAGTCTTGAATTCAGATTTGCCTCCCTTTGTTACCCCCCCACCAAATGAGATTTATTTTCAGCGGACCACCCAACCGCCTCTGAATGACTGTACCATGCGGGCTTCCGCCAATCAGCAAAGTCTTTGCAACCCAATTGGATCGACAGCAAAATCCGTCTGATTGATTGTGCAGACAAACCGTATCCATGAAAAGGTAACTGGGGGACGAATTAAATTTGAACACAAAGAGTCGACGCAGGGGCATGGATAATGAAAACCTTCGGCGCAGCTCACCAGGACAAAACCTCTGCTAATAACCGAGAACTGACAGATCATGCTACCGAGTCTCCGATTCCCCATTTGAAGTGCTATGAAACAGCGGGAGATGCCATAAAAGCTTAATAAAAATAATAAAAAGCTGCCTCTCCTCAATAATTTTTCCAAGGAGTTGTTAACAGGACCGTGTCACTTAACACTAATGTAAGCATCCATCTTTCTTATGGAAATACCAGCCTTTTCTCTCCTCGCCTTGCTCTCAAAGCGGCTTCGGCCATGTGCCTTAAGGAAAACCACTGAACCAGAGGACTTTTTCCCTTGGAAACATTTTAGGGGCAAAAGCAATCGGTCTTTCCACGGAGGTTCCTGAGTGCACACAGTTCTCTCCTACACCTTAACCCAGAGTTTTACGATCACCTTGCCCCGCTAAGAATTAACATTCGTTATTCTGCTCCTAAATCTTCACACTCTTACTGGATTATTCAATCTGGGTGTATTTCGTTCTCACTTCAAACTATACATTTTTAAATTAAAAAAAAAAAAAAGAAATCTGATCTGGATGAGAAAGAACAGCTTTAGAGCTCAAAGCCAGCACCTTTGGTTCATGGGGAACCCCCTTCCCAGGTGCAGCCTTTCCAGGGGCTCCGTGCGACAAACTAAACCTTTCCACCCAAAATCCATCTGTACAGATGCTTCCAGATTTCACAGGAACACGCAGTATATAACGTCTGAAAGCACATATAACAGTGATGAGGAAAGTGACAAGCATGCTCCTTCTGGGATTCCCAGGCCAGCAGGCCAGCTGTTGTTCTCATCACTGCATCCTTCTCTGAGCCCTCCAGAGGCTTTGCAATCTGGCACTCTCCCCCGATGCTACACTCGTCGCACCAAACAGGAAGCGAACGGTAACCTGTGCATCCACTTTCCTTCTCTCCCTGCCACCCCACACCCTCACCCCCACGTGCAGACACTGAGGGGATGGGGGAAAAGAGAACAGGAAGCAGCAAACTGCAGGAAGTGGTTGGAACTTGCTGGCCTGGGATTGGCCGTTTCAGGTCATAAGACCTTGGTGCTTATAAACCCCATGAAAAGACCAAAGATGATACAAATGCGAACTACGGAGCAGAGCCAACGGATACACAGCTGCAAAGTCCACGGCGCAGAAGAGCCAGCGGAAACCTTGACACATGGTTCAGAATCAGGTCGCCGCTTCAAAATCCCAGCAGAAGGCTGATCTTCTTTGCAAGGCTTCTGGAGCAGTGGAGGGTTTTCCTTGGATGACATTCGTCCTCGCACTGTATAGTGATGACTGTCGGCAAGATTCTACTTGACACTGAGAACCAGAAGGATCAAAAGCAGCCCCTTCATTTTGCAAGTATGAGGGGGGAAGAAAAGATAGAGAGAATGGAGAGGAAAGAAGCCATTGGTATTGGTGAAACTCAAGAGAGTCCAATTTTGAAAGAACGCTTCTAAGGGCTGACATGCTCTGGATCAATTAAATGAAAGAAAATGAATTTCTAAAACTAGGTTGACATCTGGCATGGAGCAAGGATGTGATTTCTTGAGGGAGAAATCACAGCTACTCCATCTTTGTCCCCACAGAGCCTAATCAGCATGCCCACGTACAGTGGAAATTCAGTCACTACTGATGGAGCTGAAGCCTCTTTACCGTTTTATGTATCATGCACATCAAGAAAGCTGAGAGGGGATAACCAAGTAGTAGAACAGCTGTTGAATGACTTGGGGAACTGAATCACAGTGAAAGTCCACATTGCGATGTTCAATTATATGTGTCGTCTTGTCTGGGCCACAGGGTACCCATATATTTGGTCAAACATCATTCTGGGTATTTTTATGAGGATGTTTTTTGGATGAGATTAACAGTTAAATGGATAGACCGAGGAAAGTAGATTTTCCTCCCCAAAGTGAGTGGCCCCATCCCATCAGCTGAAGGGCTGATTAGAATGAAAGGCCGACCTTCCCATAAGAGAAAATTCTTCCCAGCGGCCTTCCAGCTGGGACACTGATCATCCCCTGCCTTTGGACTTGAACCAAAATGTTCGCCTTTCCTGGGTCTTGCAAGCCTGCGGGTCTTCAGCCTGGGACCACACCATAGGCTCTCCTGAGTCTCCACCTGGCCAGCTCACCCTGCAGACCTTGGGACTTGTCAGCCTTTCTAACCCCATGAGCCAATGCCTTATCATGAATCTCTGTATCCATCCTATTGGCTCCGTTTCTCTGCAGAACCCCGACTAACACACCAATCCATTGGGAAATCATGGTCCCACCTCTTCTGTGATTGGTCCCACTCTCCTCCAAGAAATATTTCAGGCTTAATCGAAGACCAAGGCCATGTGGTTACCCATATTAGGGTAAAAAAAAATAGAACTATTTAATACTCATGGGAGTATCTAATGTTTAGGAATATTCAAAAACCCATGGGGATTGTCAGGGTCTTTTTCTCGTTCCAACCCAGAAATTTGGCATTAGGTGGGAACAGCTCTAAACGTCACATTTTCTGGGTAAATACTTCAAAAAAAAAATACAGACAAGAAACAACATAGAGAGCCAAGTCCTCTCCTTCTCTCTACTCTCACACTTGGGATTCCTGCAGAAGGCTGCAGAAAAACCCTCAAGGGAAACTTAAAAGCATGGAGTAAGGAAGTCAGCACACACCCTGTGTGTCACTGGACCTATTTCGATGCCTTCGCGTGCTCTGAGGGTCGGTGACCAAGAGAAGACAGAGAAAGAAACGAACGTGGAGCCTGAGAGCTCCCGTGCGACCTCCTCGGGTGGGCCAGTGGCTCCAGGGATGAGCTGACTTCAAGTTCAGGCAACGTGACAGCGTCCTCCACTGTTTCCAGGGTAACAACGCAAGGCCAGTCTCACCAGCCGGGCTCATTACAGAACACTGGGGACACCAAGAGTGGACACGCTCCACGTGGGACTAACCCTCCAGGGGTCAGAACATGAACCTTCCCCGTGTCTCTGTCAGAGTCACCACTGAAAATTAGATTTATAGAATCAGCACAGAACTCTGATTGATATATTTTTTTAAAGCTCTATAAAATCATGCAGATCAAGAATCGTAAGCTGAAAAAGGTTTATGTTTGTTTCATGTTATTCCCTATCAGTATATTAGCAAATGAAGATACAGTATTTTTTTTAATTACAGATATTTGTTAAGGATTTACTCTATCGCAGACTTTGTTCTAAGTGCTTTGCTACGTCACATGACAGTTACAAAAATCTTATCTGTGGATATTAGTATTACATGCATTTTAGCGATGAGAAGTTTGAAACCTAGGAAGTGTGTCATTTTCCTAATGGCACACAGTCACAATCAAGCCAGGATCTGAACCCAAATAGTCAAACAATAAGTCCTCACTTTTGCCCACTATACCAAAACTCAACGCACTGAAGAACCAAAAGTTTATAACCTCATATATGAAGCATCAAACCTCATATGTCACTTAGCTTCTACCAGGAAAGGGATCCGATGTGACATAAAAAAAAAAAAAAAAAAAACTAAAAAAAACCAACCAACAAACAAAACAATCCCATTGGAAAACAATCCTAAAACATAGAGAGCTGCCTGCAATTTGTTTTTTAAAGACCAGAACACAGAAAAGAGGAGAAAAACACCTGGGCCTGAGTCGGTGTCATATTTCTACTTTACTTCCGGAAAAAAAAAAACCCTCAGTCTAAGTCCAAATTACATAACACTCCGAACGGTTCACTTAGTGGCCGCAGTTCCAGTCTGGTCTCAGGAGGACGTCAGCCAGAGCCACACTCGGAGGCTTGGCAAACGTTATAGTGTCTGAGGGAATTAGCATTCTAACGTCCTGAGGACACGGGGACAAATTAGTTTGCGAATGCCGCACCGTTAATAAGGCGATTCACATTGGCACGTCCCTATCGGCATTAAGATGCTGCACGTTGAGTCGCTGCATCTACTGTGAAAAAACAAAAAATTCTAGGGAGAAAAGATGTATTCTAATTACGATGAGGCTCTCCTGCAACAGACCGACTCCTGGGAGCCTCCAAGGCGTCAGGCGTCGTGACATACAGATGTGGTCTGGTCCTCAGCTCTGTGACATTTACACCCTCTAGCTGAGGGGATGGGAAGTGAGTGTCAGAGGAATAAACAGGGAGAGAGGAGCTAAGTTGCAATCAGTGACCATGACAAGACAAGAGAGTGGGCAGTTTGGTTAACAGTCGAATCAAGGAAGTGGCCAGTTCATATAGGAGTTTGTTAAAAAAAAAAAAAAAAAAAGGAAAAGCACGTGTCTTTGGAAGATGGGAAAGATTTATAAAAGTCATGAAATCTGAGTGAACGTGGGAAGACGGGCAGGGTTGGGAGAGATGGGAGGGCGGACGGCAGGCAGGGCCAGAGGCTCACGGAGCGTGGCATGCTCGGAGCCCATCAGCCTGGCTGCCCAGAGAGCTTGGGGAACGAAGCGTTGGGGTAGAGAATGAAAGAAATCTTGGGTGCCAAACTAGAGTTCAACCTTTGTCCTTCATGGAAAGGCGGGTGCTACTTACCAGAAAACTCAAAGCATCCCCTGAGTGTGGAGCTCAGCAGGCGGGGAGGTGTAGAGGAGAAAACAGATTCGAGCAAAGGGACAGGGTCGGGGCCTTTGGCTGTAGAGCAGGTTTGTGGGCCGAGGGCCTCAGACTCTGTCTGTGCGTGAGAACGGCCGGGCGAGGAGGATAAGATGCAGACTAAGGCCATCTGCACACAAGCACCAGCCCAGATGCTCTGTCTTCACTGCCTCGCTGGGTTCTGACAAGCACCAGAGCATAGCGCTTAGCCATCCCGTTTCACGGAAGAGGACAGCTCAGAGACGTTACCCGATCATACGTCCCATAAAGGAAAGAGTAATATGTGCCTAACTTCCTTGACAGAAGAAATCGGCGGAGTTGGTAACTGATGGAAGAGGGTGTGAAAGGCAGGGTAGAGTCCATCACGCCCGATGCTGACGATACGGTTTCAAGCAAAAAGGCTCCTAATAAAAATATGAGCCAAGAAGAGCACACAGGAAGCCTCAGGCCACCCTTATTGGGTGGCAGTTTTCCCCATAAGTATGTAAAGCTGACTCCGGTAGCTACATGGTGCATCATGCTCTGTTAGTCCCACCCAGGCCTGAAATGAGTCCGCTGCTTGGCATAAGCTTCGGGGACGTGGTTTATGGCACTCGCGGCTGGGTCTTCATCACTTACGACCTTGATAGGAACCAACGATCCCATCTGGACGTTGGGGTCCGGGGCTCTGAAGGCCTGACTATCAACGCAAGGCTTATTTGCCTCGCCCAGACTTGGCCACCTTGGGAAAATGGGTCTGCAATCTGATCCTTCTACTTTACTTTCTTAATCTGTTCAAAGGCAGCAGTGAAAATTGTCTCAGTGATCCCTCAGCTCGGGAGCATCGTTAGCTTGAATGAAATGTTGTCCCCAGTTCCCAATAAAAAATAGTTCATTCACTCACGTCAAGGCAAATGGACACTTGGGAAAGGATAGAACCACCTTTTTAAAATAAGACGATCAAGTAAAAATGCACTTTGGTGTTAAATTGTCTCATAGTCCATAAGTCAAAAAAGGACTAACCTCATCCTCACTGAGGAACCTACGTATCAAAAGTATTTCATCTCCCCCTGGAAAAATAACCTGACTCATGAGTCAAGGATCAGACTGTTCTCATCACTGGAGAGTCCAGACATGGCAGGCCAGCCCTCTGTGATGAGCTTGGTTTATAAGCACAAGTATAATTGACCTGGACAGGGCCTCAGGTGCTTTTAGTTTTTAGTTCCAATGTCATCTAGAGGGAAGAACAACAAAACCCACATTGAACCTGTCTTCTGAGACCTCTCTTTAGAAAGTCTAAATGAGGACAAGGAGACACGCACCCTCCCAGGGCACGCTCACGACCAGCTGCCAGCTCCTCCCCCATGCACGTATGAGAATGTGTTCAGAATGTACACGACACGGTGGCCCGGACAGCTCCATGGTGCACAGTGTGCCTTGAACTGTAACTCGTCCGAGGGCTGAGATTCGCCAAGGACAGGCAGGCAGGAGCCATGGGACGCCATCTCACAGAGAACCAAGACCACGCAGACACGAGGCGGACTGCGTCACTTGTCTCCCTCTTCCCCGAGAAGACCGTGTACATCCCTCGCCCACTCCAAGTGCTGTCCTGGCCAGCCACTTTCACGTAGGAAGCAATTCTGAATCAAGATAAATCCGGGAGACAGATCGTCGAACAAAAGAAAGCAAACGAAGCCACGTGCGTGTAGACAGGGGTGTGTCTGCAAATCCCGTGGCCCTGAAGATGTGCATGGTTGGCTCTTTATTTCAATCATACCTACTTTTTTATTTCTCCTTTTGCATTGAAAAGAAGTTATTTTTGAAAATCCACATGCTTCCAAAACTTTTCCCCAAGCAAGAGTCACTAGCAATTCCCTTTCCCCTCCGATGTGAAGAAAAATGGAAGAAAAGGCTGATGATGCTGGGGGTTTCGCTCGGAGTTGAAACTCAGAAGAAAACAGTCGTGCGTTAGACTTAGCTTAGAAAGGAACCCAGACTGGGGATGGAGAGGCACGGAGCCAAAGACAGAGAAGTAACACGTCCCTTCCTCCGCGGAACGCTGTGTTTCAAAATGATGGTTATGGGACGCATTCGGGGTGCGGAGCCAGGTCCAGTAGGAGCCCGATGTGAGACGGTTGCACGTGAACCGAATGTACAAGTGAACAAATTCCATCACGTTTCAAATCCCGGTTCCCAGATGTGCTGCTCACGTCTCAGGGGAGTGTTTCTTCTTCCTCACAGTGAAACCCGACGCCCTTCCCACGGCCCCGCAAGGCCCTGTTTCTGCGCCTTATCTCCCCCCCTTCGCCCCTTCGCTCCTTCTGCCCCAGTTTCAAGGACCTTTTGTTACTTCTCAAACCCTCCGAGCTCCTTGCATTCTGCCTCGTAAGCGTTTTTCCTAAACTTGACCTCAGCTCACTCCCTCACTCCGTCCAGGTCTCAGCTCAGATGCTGCCTCGTCCAAGAGGCCTCCTCAGACCCCGGAGTCATTCTCCACCGCCCACCCCTGCTCTGTTTCTTTGCAGCACATGAAATGGATGCACATATATTATCTGCGTATTTGCTCACTGCTGTCATCCCTCCAGGTTATGAGAAAAACAACCTGCTCTTGTTCACAGTTGAGCCTAAGAAAGTACCTGGTGTAGACCGTCCTCACTCCACGCCGGCGGGAGTCATGATGGGACAGGGTTGGAATGAGTGTGTTGAACAGGGAGCAATGGAAATGCCCATCGTGCCCTCGTCAGGTAAAAGAGTGCGGACACTTCCGTTGGAGAGAACGCTTGTCTCTCACTCTCCGTGATGAGTCCTTGCTTGGACCAAACCAGTGGTTCTCAAAGGCTGGTCCTCAGACCAGCAGCAGCAGCATCACCTGGGAACTTGGCAGAGATGCTCAGATCCCACCACAGAGCAGTGAATGGGAAACTGGGAGGGGGGCTGGCAGCCTGTGGCCTGTCAGCTCCTTGGGATGAGTCGGGCTCCTGCTGAAGCCTGAGGACCACCTGTCTATATGAATCAACTCATTTTATTTTCCCAACTAAGGTGATTGGTTTAGAGATGGGCACAGAACCCAACCGGAACCAGTGAGGTGCATGAGACGTGCTATGGTTTTTGAGAAATAAGTCTCAGCCCTGCCTACATAATTTGTCTGAGGCGATCACCAAGATGAACTGATTTTTGGGGGGACTGTGTTCCAACACAGAGGAACTGGGGCAGGGACTGGAGAAAGCACCAACCCTGGGACTTCATTTAAACCTCAGAGCACGCCAGGAGCGAGGGGACGTTACCCCAGCTTTTCGGTCACGTGAATCCATCAACATTCATTTGCGCAAAGGAAACATGTGACTGTTTAAACTGGTTTAACTTGGCCTTTCCTGGGGTGCAACCGAATCAGATAATAAAATTAATACAAGGTGAACAAAAGTATGTGGAACGGCTAAACGGAACCGAGCCACGTGTAAGAAGAGGACGCCGTGGACACACGAGGAAAGGGCTGCCACGCGGACACACAAGCTTCGCATCCTCCCCGAGTCACGGCTCTACCACCCCCGGGGGCTCCAGGCCAGATTCGCACGTGGGCCGGGTCTCTCTCCCTGTGCTGCATGGGGGCTGCACTAACATCAAGGCGAGGGACAGAATACGGAGCAAAACGAGTGATCAGGTGGCCTGGTGAGGCGGGGACTCGGTCACTATCAAGAGTCGAGGAATGGGGTCCGCGGAGAGGAGCGGGTCTGGGGGCGTGAGCAGCACGGCTGGGCAGGCCAGCGCCCAAGCCAGGCTGAGGCCCGGGGCTCCCGTCAGTGGCATCTTGTGGCCCAACATCTGTGAAGACCTTAAGGACCTTCAGGACTGAGGATGGAGCAAACACAAAGGACCTTGCCACGTAAGTATAAGCCATTTCACTGACTGGAGGACAAATACCGGCCCTGTGTCTGCAAAAGAAAAGATGCCTCATCTCAAACAATGCTGTTAAGAGACTTTCTAGCTGATGTAAATAATGAAGAACCAGGCCAGGGACAAACAATCACCAACCCACAAACAAGTGAAAATGCCTTTTGTAGAAGGCCAACCGTGTGCCTTCTGCCCCTGCAAGTATACACACCTGTAACACGCCGGAGTCAAATATTATAACTGTCCGACGAAACAGTCGCCTGGACTCCTTGTCTTTGTGTAGAAAACATACAGCGACGGTTCTATTCGAATACAGAAAATTAGAAGTTCAAGGTGCTATCGTACCTTAAACAGAAGCATCTGGACAAAGCTTCTCAACAGCACAGCCCAGAGTGGGCCAGAGTCGAAATAGAGAAGACCAAACCAGCAGTGCTTGGACCTCAGCGGGTACCTGCTCGTGGGAAACTGGTACCCGACTGCACTCTCTGGCTCAGGAGGGCGAGCGTGGCACCCCAGACGCTGCGTTAACAACAAGTCCCCAGAGCCGCTGAGCCAAGGACGCTACTTGGACTAGCAAGGGTCTGAATTCCATGCTGATGCATGAAAACGCATGCTATGGGTGGCCACGTGTGACATGTGTGCACGCCCACGTGTGTAGCAGGTGGCTCTCCCTCATCCCAGATGTACTCTGGAAAGGAACAGGGCCGCGAGTCCAAGCAGAGCATAGCAAGTAAAATAAACCACCGCCCCAGGTCTAACAGACTCCATAACGTGGGTTCCCCTGAAGGTGAAGAGAAAACTCACTTTCAAGCTCCACGAGAAGGATGCATCTTCAGAAGAAATACGATTTGACCCCTAACAGGAATGAGTTGTGGACAGGTGAGGGTCTTCGTCTCGGACATTATTACATTGAGAGAATAGCACAGGAGGGACACAGAGCTCCTTGGGACAGGCAGGCAGGAAGCTCAGAGGGTTGGTGGCATTTCAGAGTCACAAGAATCCACCGCGCTCCCTGGCTGGGCTCCTCCCCTCCTGCCCCTTAGCCTGGTTCTCTGCTACCCATGCTTCTGATCTCAGCTCACATATCTCTGGGGGAGTGGGTGCTTTATTCTCCCATCCATTTGCCTCCCCCTTTCCTACATGACACCTGCTGGGTCTGACTCTCCGTGACTCCATCTTTTCATATGCTTAAGTTGTCATTCATAGCATACATGTATCGTAGCGTGCTTATTTGTGAAGCTACTGGTTCGCTGTCTTCCTCATTCACGAGAGACAGGAACCACTGACATCCTAACACACAGCACAGTGCCTGACATGGAAGAGGGCTAAAAAAATATCGACAGAAGGGTTGAAGGGAGAAAAGAGAGACGGAGAGGTGGGACTTCTTATCCCCATGCCCACTGCTCCCTGCGTAGAGACTGCTCTGTCATACGCACAGGCGTACGGGCATTTTTCTGGGAAAAGGTGACTTAGCTTCCATCAGAATCTCCAAAAGGGTTGCAGCCTCCCAAAAGTTAAGAAGCGCTGAATTACTAGTAGCACATCAACCAAAACATCTGAAGCAAGATGTGAAATAAAAATCAGTCTTTCTTTAGAAATTGCTTCTAAATGATCTTTAAAAGCAAAAAGAAGAAAAAGAAGGTAAAAAGGAGAAAAGATTTTATAGGTACACTACATTCAAATCAAGGATGAGCTCAGCCTTTTATAGCAGGGTCAGGCATGAGTGTGTCTTATCTCTAGAATTAATACTGTGAACCAGGAAAAAAAATTTGAGTAGAAAGTCATGTATTTCTCTTTAAAAGACCAATAGGATGAAATAGGTTTATTCAAAATTCAGCTAACATAAATTATAACATAATACTTCCAAAGCCTGAATGATTTTGCTTAGAAGAAAATCTTTTAAAAGAAAAAAAAATATCCTCCAAAATGAAAATATATTGTAGTACATTTGAGCCTGGAAGAACACAGGAGTTGGGGGGCTGAGCCCCACACAGTTGAAATCCACATATAACTTCAGTTGATTCTTTGCATCTGTGGATTCCGAGCCCTGGATTGAAAATACCATTTCAGTCAGTCGTCGGTTGAATCCATGGATGAGAAACCCACAGATACTGAGGGTCAACTTATTTATTGAAAAAAATACACATATTAGTGGGCCTGTGCAGCTCAAATACGAGTTGTTCAAGAATTGACTGTATTTGCAAAATCGAATTATTTTAGCTCAGTTCAGAAAACAGGAAATTTGGCATCAGGAATGGATTACCAGGAATGGATTACCAGGAATGGTCAAAGGCACAAGTGCTGGTTCAAATACATTTGGTTTCAAACCCTGGCTCTGCCTCTTTCTGGCCTGGTGACCTTGGGTGACATTCTTAACTCCCTGAGGCTCAGGTTCCTCATCCACACAAAAGGAACAGTATATGCAGGTGAAGGCCTCAGCTGCCCCATTGGGCATACTGAGTGCTCAGACATGCCAGCTCTTACTCATCCTCTGCATGCAGAATTATCCACTAGCATTAACGCCGTAACATATGAACGGGCTTCCCAGTTCATATAACGACTTTCTATCACCAAAGCCACGAGACTCATCATCTGTGGTCATACGGCCTTGTGTTTAGCCGACTTCTGAATCTGAATCTTTTTCTTTTTTACCCCTCAAGTACTAACCACCAGCCTTGGCCTTCCTGTGGTCCTTATTTGCCATTCGGGTCAATAAATCCTAACGGTGGCCACACGACTACAGGTCAGTATCTGCTTAATATCTTTCCTCCCTGGCTTTGATGGCAAAGATGAAGTGAAGACTCCAATTTCCTGCTTTCCTTTTCATATGGAAAAGCTTTCGGGGGTTCGGCAAGGTCTCCCGGCCCATATTCTTTGAGCAGCTCAAATGCATCCTACCTGCATGCTCACATGGCCACTGGCTGGAGATCCAGCGAAGGCAGCAGCTCGCCCTCTCTCTCTCTCTCTCTCTCTCTCTCTTTGTTAAACTGCTAACACTAGGTGAGACAGCAAAGAAAGATCCTACAGAACGGCCCTTTCATGTGAAAAGAATTATTAATTCCACTCTCATCACCAGATTTCCCCATTTCCTCTCAAAGCCTTTATTTCTCTACTCTCTGTGCCCATGGACCAGATTCTTTAGAAGCCTGAAGCCAGCAGAAAGGAAGCAGATCTTTACACGTGCATCCCGTCACCATCCTGGGCGCAGTGCGGTCCTGGCCCCTGGCTCCAGTCTCGCCCCTCCTGTGCGCATGGCAGGAGAGGCTGTGGGCAGCTCGGCCTCTGCAGAGGACGCCCAGGCTCCGTTTCAGTCCCGTCCCAACGTGATCAGGGTGGTTCCCTGTACCAGGCTCTCCGTGAAAAGCATTTCAGTGACCAGGAGAACTTTTGACTCTACATTCTAATCCTGGCTCACAAATGACCCAGCCTGGGCCTGGCCTTACGAAGGAGCTGTAAGAACTGGACCATCGCGTCTATAGACAGACACAAAAAGGTTTACTTTGCTGCCTGTATTTGAAACATCACACTAAGAGAATGGCACTGAGCTCTGGTCACCACTTTGGTGGACATACACTTAGCTCCTAAACCCTTCACTTAGGGACCCTCTCTGCATTCTCATCGCTGACATTGAGAGGTTGACTATATAGCACAAAAGATATATAAGCCCTGTCAGCAAAGAAAAGTCTCTGAGGGGACCGCCTCCGAGCACTGAGTCCCTGGAGGACCCCCGAACCCCTGGATGCGGTTCTTCTTGCGATTCCTTCACCTGGTGCCGAGGTTCTCCAGGTGTGGTCCCCAACCCCCAGCATCAACTGGGAACTTGTTAGGAATGCACATTCTCAGGCCCTGCCCTAGTCCCACTGAATCAGCTCCCTAAATGATTCTGACTCCTGCTAAAGTTTGAGAACCACGGGGTAACACGCAGACTATTTAATAGATGTGTGAAGACAAAGAAGTAAACGGAAGATGAATAAATGAAGCCTGTGGCTTTACCGAAGCCCTACCCAGTACAACCAGCTCCCGGTTAATGCTGAAAGGCAGTGCCCTCCTTCACGCCCGAGGTACGCTGGGTCACAGGCTGTAGTGACCCGATTCACTGGCCATGCCCTTCACTGTTCATGATGCCACCCCATGGGACATCCTTCTTCTAGCGGCCTGGACCAGCCCCGAGGTGTACTCCACAGCTTTGAACCTTCAGTCTCCGATGGCTGAAATCCTTCCCAGCATTCTCCTCCTCACCCCACTACTCCTCTTTTCGTGGTGCTAACACTTACACCTGCTTTAGGTTTCAGCTTAGCGAGTCACCTCCTCCAGGAAGCCACCCATCTGGCAGGTTCCCATAGCATCCTGTACAGCTCTGTCAAAAAAACATCCCTCCTTATGGGAACTCCTTTTTGCCCACACTGCAAGCTCCTTGAGCCAGACGCCTCGTGTCTCTCATCCATGGCCATGTCTCCAGTACCTCAAACAGTGCCTGATGAATTATTGAATAAATCCATCGATTGTGACTATAAAATAATCTATATTTTATAAGAAGTAATATGTACCTATTTTAATTTGTTATTGATTGATTTGACTTCTAGACATGAATAATTGACCATCAGCCTAGAAATGAGGCCTATGGATAAAAAATTAAAGAAAAACAGTCAGCTTTTTCTTTTTCTTATCAGAAATGTACCTCCCCACAGTCCCTTTTAAATGCATACACACTGCAAAACATCTGGCCCCTGGTTGAACCATCGCCCCCTCTGAAAGCCAGCATGTGAAAGCCTCCTGCCCCTTTTACCTGCCAGGTGAGATGAAAAATGAGACTGAATGTTAGATTTCAGTGTAATGTAAGTGGAGGACGATGTGCAGGAGGATCCAGGAACACAAAAGTCTCCTTCCGGTTTCGGCCTGGCACACTCTCCTTGACTGCAAAGGATCACAGTCCTGATGTCCACCACTCAGCACAGCCCTGCGTCCGGACGCAGCCCTGTCACTGCTCCCGGAGCAGCACTGGGGCCCGACTGCCACCTCTGAGATGCCCACAGTGCTGCCGGGATACCAGCTGACGTCACAGAATGCTGTGCCTGTCCCTGTGGTTTCACTGAGTCACAATGCTGTGTTCATGACACGTCAACATTCCAACCAATCGGTTGGTGGCCTGACTGAAGCCGGCCCGCCCAGGGCCAACTCTGAGGCCATCCATCCCCAGGTTCTCTTGACCCTGGGACCCAAATGCGTATCCTGATTTCCTAAAGGGTAACCTGAAACCACAGGGCTCAGGCCTGTCCTGGACCTTGTTGGTGACGAGAAGGTGACGAGAAGGCCAACAAAGTAGCCTTCCTGGTCGTCCCATTTGGGCTTGACCAAGGAACCTTATTCAGCCTTGTGAGCAACCTATTGGTGATGATTTCACAATAAAAAAAAAAAAGAAGAAGAAGAAAAAGTTAAGAGGTGTTAGGGCCACTGTCACTTATTCCCCAACTTGTTCCAGAAAGAATTTAAATCAGCTTTAAAAACAGAGAGAATGAAATAAAATGAAACAGTGAATGAGAAAAACGAGACACATAAAGATGAAACCAGGGTTGAGATTAGTTTAAAAAATAAAATTCGTGCCCTGAAGTTCTGTACCTTTGACAGAGGCTGGTCTGAGCTTGCTCTGAGCTGTCTGGGAACCACCAGCAAGAAGAAAAAAGTGACAGTCTGTCCCAAAGTGCTCTTCTCATGGGAGAGAGCTTGGGTCTTCCCTCGGAACCTTCCAATCCTTAGTTTACACACAGTATTAACTAACATCACGTTCTGTTTGTAAACCAACAATACACGAGAAGAAAATAGGGCAAGAGGGGGCTATAGCAAGAATACATAAGTTACTAAAAAGGTCTACAGCTCAGAAATCAGGAGCCCCCCTCCCTTCCAAAGGTCTCCCAGAAACCGATGCTCCTAACTGTTGAGTGATGCACCAGAATGACCTTGACTCATCATGTAAAGGTCAACTTATGCTCAGACATGTTTAAAAAATATCGACATGGAGAAGGTTAAAGTGTAGCATGCATTTCTTCTTTTCTGACACTTGGTAGTCTTCTAAGAAAAACAAAAGACACATGAACTCCGCTGAATCTCTACCCTCACTGGAGATGAGTCCAACTCTGTTTTAAGTTCCGATCTGAATACTCAAAGAATTAAGGATCTCTTCTTTACCTCCCGCTCTTCGTCGGGATTATCAATTGAAATCATTTGTGAAGAACACATAGTGGAAGTTTTAATTCATTCCCGAGCAGTGTTTGTTTTTGTTTGCTTTGTTTTGTTTTAAGAAAAAAACATCCATTTCTGAGCCAGATTGGAAGAAGTTCTTCCGGATGGGTCTAGAAATGACGATGGAAAAGGAAGAGAAATGCTTCTTCACAGACTGGCACCGGAGGGGGGAGGTCATAGTGAAGGCAAACGACAAACCAAATACTGTCTCTTTCAGAGCAACAAGATAATAGGAATAACAGAACTGCATTGAATGAGCATTCACGGTGCACGGTGCCTAGAGCAGTTATCTTTCTGTAATGTTCTCATCCACAAATGCACACACATATTAAGTCTGAACTCCTTGCTGATCTGTTCTCTTGCTTTATAATAAACGATTTGTTTTCTTTACAGGAAACCACAAAGTGGGTCATCCATGAGGTCAGCGATCTCCCCGCTGCACGCAGCCACCCAGGACGCCGCGTCTCCATGCCATCGTGCTGTCAGGGTTCCCGGGTTCCCCCGCCCCGCCTGCCACACCCCATCTCCCAGCAACTCCGCGGAAAGGACACATCTGTGAGTCCCCCGGCCTCTCTTCAAAAGTCCTTACAGCTGTAAAAACCACTGCGTGGAAAGAAAGAACGTTTCCTAGACCGGGAACCCCCAGACACATTCTCAAACTGAAGGAGGGCAGAGCATTTTGCTTCGGTGAATTACGTGTCCCTCCGTTTCTCCCCCTCGCCCCCCACCCCAGTGTGGGACAGTGGGGGGTCTAAGTGCTGGGCTTCCCTGCACTTTGCACGCATTTTCTGCATTTTCTGCATTTTCTGCATTTTTGGACTTCTCTGAAAGGTGCGCCCGTCCTGACTTAAGAGTCCTGCTTTGCCGATAAGGTTACTCTTACGTGCAACTATTTCCTTTAAGATCTGGGGCTGAGTTAGGAGAAAAAGCCCACTGCTGGCGTTTCACACACGAGCCCAAAATACGTGAGGTCTCCTCTTTCTCCACTTTGTTCCATGCAGCCGGGCCCCTCTCCTGCCTCTCTCTGTCCCCACGCTGCCCAAAGCCGATGCGGTCAGTGTGGCCTAAGTCACCGGTGGGGCGTGGGTTCCACACTGGCTGCTGAACTCCCAAGGGAGCAAATGTGTGAGTGGGGGGGTGAGGGGTGGGGAGGGCTGTCCATTTCTCCTGGATTTTTCAACTGGCCTGGGTGACACAGATGGAGAGGGCACCGTGAGGCTGAGAGAGGGGCGTGAAAATAAGAAATGGGAGAGGGGCGCGAACACACTCAACGCCTTCCCCTCAGGAGAGAGTATACGCTTGAATCCAAGTGCAACTTAAAAGATTTCACGTTAATTTTCCACACCTTACTACTATTCCATCAAAATTTTTCCATAACACAGCAGTGAAGAAAAATGCAAAATAAATAAATAAATAAATAAATAAATAAATAAATAAATGTGTGTGTGTGTATACATATATATATATATATATATATATATATATATATATAGTGTGTGTGTATGTATACACACACACACGTGTATATATATATATAAGAGAATTGTCTAATTTTAGGACAAGTCAATGAACAACTTGAGGGCTTAACACACACTATCAGTGTAGCCAGTTAAAATTTTAATATGATTCATAATTAAATTATCTTGCACCCAATCATATTCAATTAGTTAACTAAACCAAATTCTGCTGATTGCAAAGACTTTAAACATTACACTTTTATGCCAAATGAGGCCATGGCTGGTGAAACTAATTTGTGAAGGAAAAATTGGCAAAGCTTAAAAAAAGTTTCACAAAAGAGGGACAAAAAAATGTCCTGACTAATGTGTAGTTATTTCTTCTTCATTTACAAAGTCTTTCCTGTTTTTAGAGAATGGACGGTTTACTATTAAAAATGTTGAACTGAGTAAAAAACAAAAATAAAATAAGAGTCTTAAATTCTAGACATCAGAAACATAAACTTTAATTCAGATAAATCAAAATTATTATTTTGACCTTATAAAAAAAGCTGTGTCATATTTATAATAGAATTTGCTCTGTGAAATTTGTCATATGATTAAGGAAATACAAAGAGGTCACATTTCCTCAGAAAAATACCTTCTTTGCTTTTTCTCTTCTCTGTGTTACAAACACAGTGGTGTTTGAAAAGTTGAATTTGTATATTATGAGTCATTATTCTTTGTTCTTAAAGGAAAATACAAATTTTTTTTTGGAGGATGAGGGAGAAATACAAAGAATCAAATTCATGTACAATTTATGTATATGACCATCTGTGATATCAAGGCAAATCTCTTTAGTCCTGTCATGACTCATAAAAGGTCACTGTCACAACTGCTTTCCGGTTCATTTTAGAAATTCCACCCATGATATAAAATACACAGGCAAAAATTTACATGTATGGAATATCATGTGATCGCTATATTCTTCTTTATTCTTTTCAACATTACTTAAATGTTGTACCATAAACATATATTATTCTTCTAAAGCAAAAACAACAAAAGTTTTTACAAAGATGGCAATGCGGTCTTCATTACACTATCTCACACAGTGTCACGAAAGAGAAATGGTTCGGCTTTCAGTTGTTCCATAGATTTATCAATGAGAATCTGTCTAATCAGTTCTCCATGATGGAAGCGGGAGAAAATACCAACAACCAGAAAGATAAGTAGCTGAGCCAGGGACCAGATTCTCCGTAGAGAGGAAGCAACACAGGCCAACAACACACGGTGACAGTACTGCCCATTGACCTCAGTTCTTGGAGGAGCAATCTCACCCACCAGGAAGTTACTGTCATACCTGTTCTACAGGTAAAGAATCTGAAGCTCAGTGAGCTGCCGAGGCCACATGGCTGGCCACCAGGGCTGGCTACCAGGGCCACTCAGCTAGAACGTGGTAGAGCTGAGATTAGGTCCAGTTTGGCATCGTCCGACACATTCTCGGTCCATTGCTTTCTAAAGTCTCCCTAAGGTTCGGTCCTCGCTGCAGGGCCCCCGAGAACAGAATTACCTTTCCACGTTGCCCTTGCTATTGCCTTGCTTTTGACACATGTGCTTGGCAGAAAAGAAGAAACCCAGGATCTACCTGACGTTGGCCACCTTCGTTTGAAAACCCATGAAGATGCCCTTCTCGGTTGGGGAGTGACAGCATCTTCAGGGCGTCTGACAGGCAGGACTGTCTCTACCCTCCTGAGAATTGTTTTCAACACATTCCTGCCTCCCCGAAAGAAACGGCTGACTGGTGGTGCTGTACCACTCTACCACACTCGGCAAACCACAAGCTCGCCACCTCCCACATCCCACCCTCCAACCTCAATCCACAAATATCCCAAGAGCATTTCCATAAGCTCCCCAAATGTGATGCGCCAAGCCCCTTAGGCAAACTAGTGATGCCCAGTGAGCCGCTACAGCAACGTTCAAAGGCGGAAGGCAAGCGTCTGCCTGGTCACCTAGCAATTCCAATTCTCCCTGTTCCTGTCAAAGCTGTTTCTCATGACTGCTGCCAGGGCGTTCATCATATTCCTGCTTGCGGTCCAGGGATCATAATACAAAATAAATCACCAAGGGGAAAAGAAGAAGGAATTTGCAAAAAAAAAAAAAAAAAAGGATTGATCTCTGCAGGCCTGCTCTCCAACTTTTGTTTTCAACACATTCCTTTGAAATGGGATAAAAAACCCAAAGTATAGACTGCTGGGTGCCTGGGAGAAGCATAGGCTTTCCATTCTATCTGAGACAGAGAGAGGCCCAAATGGAATTTGCAGCTGGGGGAGGGGTGCTTACAAAAGGGGCCTTACACTTGCTAATTACTTAATTAACAGCAGGAGAAATGATAGCAGCCAACAACTATCAAGCACTTGCTATGTGTGGGCACTGGGTTGAGCATGTGCGTTCCCATTCCTAATAGCACTGAATCCAATGATGACTCTTCATGGTAGCTTCTTTTGCTATCCTGGTTTTACAGATTAGAAGACTAAGGCTTAAGAGCTTAAAGAATTGTTCAAGACTATAGAGCTGGGCTGGACTTTTCACCTTGGGAGACCACCAAGTTCTTAATTGTAATGCTCTACTGTTCCCCATCAGACCTTCGCGTGGTGGGCATTTGGATTCCAAATAAAACCCGGTTTGCCTGTCCAGGTGTTTACCTCATTCCGAAGCCTTACATTAAAATCTTTCAATTTCAACAGACAAAGGGTGGAGTCAGTTTAGGGGGTGGTACAGGGAGGAGAAAGAAGGGAACCCACAGGATTCGAATTCCAACAGGAAAATGGATTGAAGGAACTAAACGTATGTGTTGGAGCCAAATGGTTTAGCAGATGGAGGCGTATTCAGGGATTTGTGATGACAGGAATAGTCCTTTTTCCACCCCACTTTGAGCTGCCTTTACATAACTTTATCTTTTATGTCCAAAGATCAAATAATAATAATAAAAAAAGATCACATTTAATGAGAACTAGGGAAAATATACTGGTGGCAATTAAAGAGTAAAAATAACTTCTCTGTGGCTTCAGACCACAGGCGTTTGCTCATTTTAAGAGGCACAGGCAAATCACTTAAGGCCTTTTGGGCTGTGTTCATCTCACGCTTCCTCCTACACCAGAGGCAGTTAAAGTTATGGACAGTCATAGCCCTTGAACCCATGTAATTGTGCAGTAAGTGGAAATACAAACTCATGAACTCATAAAGGCGACCTCCTTTGTGTGTCAGATCCAAGTCTCCTGGTAACCAGTAGCTTTGTGTGGGGGGCGGTTAATCAGAATTACAGGAGGTACAGAATCTCTGCTCTTAGAGACCTTCCCTCCTCCCTCAAGCTCTTTCCTCTGACTCTGGACACAAAGCCTCATTGTTGGCCAAGACTCAAGGACTCCTCACTCCATGGCCTCGTTTTCCACGTGCAGATCTGTTTTGGCCTAGATGACGAGGTTGACCAGAATTCTTCCTCAGGCCGAGGCTCACCAAGCTTATTCAAACACTCACAGGTAGCCACAGTGAACCGGGATTCCCACCTCTGTACTATGCCACGGGGTTTTCAGCCAGAATCTGAAAAGCACGCACCACTCTTAGAGTCAAGCCAATACCTGGGAAAGTCCTGCGGTGTCACCAGTTTTCCAAAGAATCTGCAGGTACTTGAAGATAGAATCACCTATAGGAAATCACTCTGAAATACTCCCTGAAATTTCCTAATTTGAAATACAATCTGGGACTGACTCAAGACGAGATCAGCTGCTGAACAAAAAGACCGAGGAGCATTTACCCTGTACTTTGGAAGGTCTTATTTTACATACCAAAAGATTCGATTCACTCTGTTTCAAAGTCAAGTCTATCCTCGGTAGGTAACCCAGCCCCAGAACATGGCACTTACCGGTAGAAAGTCGCATAGTCCACAGTTGAGTGGCAGGTCTGGAACTCCCAGGATTTGAGTTTCTGGCATTCACGATGGGCTCGAAGCTTTACCTTCACTGTCCCTTGGCACAGTTCAGGCACCGGTTTTCTCTGGGGTCTGTTGCAGAACTCATTGGACTCTACCCTCCAGGACTCGGCAAAGTCATCCACGTCAAACTTGAAGTTCCCATCTCCGCCGATTAAGTCATCACGCTTATGTCCATTATAGTTGCCACAGAGACCACAAAGTTTGCCCTTGAGGTGGGGGGCAGCCATGATTTCCACAAAACTGTCTCCATCCCAGGATATTTCCAAACCTAGAGGGAAAGAAGAGTAAAAGGGGGTCAACCACTCTTGAATCCATCAGTAATTCCCAAGTGTGTACATCCTCACACAACACACGTGACTGTCCAAATTCCTGGTTGCCTTCTATTCTTGCCATAGCGAATGTTGTGTGACATTACATGAATCACTTATTTGTTGGGACTTGGAACTTTTAAACTGTATAAAGTTTGCCCTTATAATGAGATCTTATGTACTCTAGTTCAACTTATACATACTCATTGACCATGTTACCCTAGGGTATATATTTTTTGCCTTTTTCTAGAGAAATGATGTTGGTCCAGATCATTCTTTCATTTACGCAATAATTACTCTAATTTTGGAATGGAAAGAAAACAAAGGTGACAGTTTTTAATGTAATTTTGTCTTTATCCTAAAATCTCCCCATATGATTATACCAAATATTAAATGAAAGTTTCCAAATTATTTGCTATAGTGACTGTATTAAAGCAATAAATATATGTAGCTTCTGAATACATCCTCAACAGAAATGCTCACCTAAATGAAACGTCTGCTCTCTCATTATTTTACTGTCATCCCTGAGACATGGATGGCTGTTTAATCAGTTTCATAGGGCTGAGTTATTGTAAAACTCTTTGAACCTTCATAGCCTCCATCCCTGAGCTGATCAGAAGCTTTAGCATTGGAGACACTGGAAGCTTCCAGGCCATACGCAAAAATTCCTCCTATGCTAAAAAGAATCACGAGACAGAACAGTCCTGTTCACCAAGGACATGATCTTCACTCTGGAAGGAATGGAACGCAGGCCCTTCTTGGTTTGCTGAACTGACCATCTAAAACATCAGAGTGTTTTTCTGAGCACATTCATATCTGTCCATAAACGCTGGCCCAAGAATTCTAAGAGCCACTCCAACCAATGACCCCACTAAATGTGTCACATAGAACACCCAGATTATGCTGTCACAGGCAGGACAGCCAGGTTATCCTGTCATATGCACAGATCGGTCTGACTAGAAGATGAAGGAGAAATGTTTCTGGACCCATCATGATATTGTCTATGAAGACACTATTCATAAGAGAAAGAAAAGGCCTTAACAAAAAGCTTTTTGACATTCAACCCAAAGTAAACAACAAGCTCTGTTACTCGGTTTTTCTATGTCTCAAGTATGTGTTAGAAGTGTTTCTTGCTGACCCCGATCACACCTTGGCAATGTCTGAGCCTCCAGCAATTGGGTGAACTAGGAATCAGTAAATGCAAAAGAGCCACCTGGGGTGTGAACACTGAGAGAAACCTGCAAGGTCAATGCCCACATCTGCCCTTGGACTTCTCCTTTCTCACTGTCACTATCTCCTAAGTGACAACCCACAGAAAAGGGCTCTTTTTAACAGAAAAATGAGAAAGTCTCCCATGTATGTTTTTTAATCTTACCCTTGTGGGTTTGTGACAAACACTAGTCTTTCGTTTAGCCAATCCTGAGCCTCTGGCAGGAGGAACATGACTCTCCTCCTGAAGACTGCCTTTGTTCTTGAAGGATCAGGATTAGGATGATGAGCAAATGTTCAGAAGAGGCTTAGAAGTTGGGGAATAAGGTAGCATAGGAAAGGATGGGGTAGAGGAAGAAATGGATTTTGCTTGGATATAAAACTGGCATAAGGCAACATTAGGATGCTATAAGATCAGTAAGAAATGCCCAGAAGTAAGACTCTAAAGCCAATATCCCCTAAGTCGGGATATGGTCCAAGAGGAAAGAAGGCTGGCCACACAACTGCCATGAGAAAGAGTTACAGGTATGCGTTAGGGAGAGTTATTGGTAAAATAAACCAGTGGTCTAAAATTAGATTTCTCAAGGAGGAAGCAGAAAGGTCCACATGGAAATCACTGTATGGCTGTATGGTAAATGAAAGAAATGCAAGTAGTCTTAGTTCAAGGCAACGTGTAGAGAAGCCTTCCTGGTTGAGATAAGAAACTGGGTTCAAAACAGCAATTAAACAGAGCTGGCTAAAGAAACAAAAGAGAAAATCATAAGGACGTCTCCCTTGGGAACAATTGATGAAGGGAAGCTAGTGATGGGACAAGGTCATCAGAGAAAGGACACACTGCTAGGATGTCCACCTGCCGGGCTGGCTTCCCATGCCGACCTCTGTGAGAAGACGGCTGTCAACTCAGACAGCCAACCATTGTATCAAATGATTTATATTTCTTCATACCCCATCATTCAACACGTTATCTGGCACATCGTATATACTTTCTCAATTAATGAATTACCCTGTAAATTGATCTATCCAATCTGTGAAGCTAAGGAAATTGAGCATTTCATGCTAGTTAAGGCACTGAAATAACAATTTTGAAAAGAGACAAGCAACCTCTAATAAGATTTGTAATACACTCTCTAAGGTATAGAAGAAACTTGACCTCATAAGCCTGTAGCCAGGCAGCTGCCCAGCAAGAGAAATGAGGGGAGAAACTCAATTTCATCCAACACTCTTAACTTTTACAGCATAATTCCAAAGATTTTTCCATGTGGCAAAATTTTCCAAACTACAAATCTCTTTCCTAGACAGCAGGCAAATATTCTTCCAAGTGCCACAAGCGTTGAGAATTTCCATCCAAAGGAGCTCCAACATCATTACTGACAATGATAGAATAAATCTGAGACACTGGGCAACTGAGTTCCTGGGAATTCAACCCACAGTGAACAAGCCAATCACTGTGTTCATTTTTTTTTTTTTTGCAGTGGTCTGGTGGTCCATGCATGATTGGGGAGATAGAGACCCACCGTGTTCTTAGTATACTCTTCTTAAAATTCTAGCTAGCTCTTTATAAAACATAGTTTCCAGAGTAAGAGAATCATTTATCATTCACTCTCTTTTCCTCCTCTTATCTTTGTTATTATTATATTAAGAGGATTTTCATGAGCCAATGCTAGCTTTTACATTCTGAAGGGACAAAGTATTTGTCTACACATGCCTTTGTTTATTGCTGTGTCATGTACATAATGTGTTTTTATGATTTTTTTACCCTTTATGTGAGTAAAATCCATGAAAAGTACATTACAGTAGTAAAAGGCAAAGAAAAAAAAAACCCTAATAAGTTGTAATTGAAAAAATTGCTCCTCCAAAAGATATCTTCAGCAGGGATCTTCTGAAATGAAAATGACGTGGAAGCGTGGGCTGGGGACGGTCTTCTCTGCAGCTGGAATGAGTTTCCCGACGCTCTGCATGGGAAACCGGGGAGAAATAACTGGCAGAGTCGGAAGGCTAAAGCTGAAGCACATGTCACATCTGGGGATGTGAGCAGCAGCCTCATTCCTTCCGCTGTGTGAAGGAAGAGTCTTCTAAATCTCCCTTCTCACCCGTGGATGTTTTATACTAACTTGTTCTTCACCCTTCAAATGTGGGACCTGGCTCCAGACCACTAGTTTGGGGCTTTTCCTTGGGGCGAGGGGAGTGTTGTTGTTGATGTTGTTTTATTTTGTGATTGTTTTTTATTTGTTTTGCTTTGTTTTATGTTTTGGTTGTTATTGTTGCTTTTGCTGCTGTCCACTTAAAGGGGAGAGGAGGTACAAAATCAGTTAAGTACCCTGTAGCGATGCTTAAAAATGGATAGTTTTTCTGTTCAGATTACACACAAAGAGAGAGAGAGAGAGAGAGAGAGAGAGAGAGAGAGAGAGAGACAGAGACAGAGAGACAGAGAGACAGAGAGACAGAGAGAGATTTTCCAGGTTCATCAAATGCCGAACTCTACCAAAAATAAAACAAACAGCCACACTCCCACGTGTTAATGCCTTTCAGGTGGACCTGATGCAACTCTTCCAGGTAGAGTTGATGAAGTGAACAGATGGCGGAAAGGAAATATTTTTAAATTATTCGCTAAGTGCCGGGAGTTGGGTGGGGAGGTATTTGGGGGTGGGCGGTGCTTTCTCAAGTTACTAAGCTTTGCTCTGTGCCCTCTGTACCACCCCAGTTGTTATCTGGTAAGCAGCTACCGCCTAATCCCCGCAGGAGACACGGCCACCTGTGCTCCTCTGCCAGAGGACTCTGTCGTGGAGTGCTGAGTCCATAAACCACAGAGCAAAGACATTCCTCCCCACCTCCCATCCTCCAGCCACTGGCTTGATTTAAGCTGTTATTTTGAAGAAAGTAGGCTTTAATCATATGAACTTGTGAAATTAAAAAAAAAAAAAGAAAACTATGGAAGAAGAATACTCAAGAGATACACTGTGATATTTTAAATAGACAATCAATAAGTGCAAAAAGAAACTATCCCTAAGAGATAGCACAGGCTGAGATGGGTAGGCCAGAGTGACAAGGACGAGTGTCTGGAAATGGAGTTGTGCCCTTCAGAGGATGATCTCTAAGCAAGTTCCGTGCCCAGAGGAATACGATTCTTCCCTAGGAAGCGGAAAGCTTGTGTGCTTCCCAGGCTGCAGGAAACTGTTCAGCTGAGCATTAAGGGCATCATATAAATTCCTTGCATCATGATAAAAGAGATGGAAAAATAAATGAAACCGTAACACTAAGTTCAAGGCCCAGAAGAGTTAACTTCACTATCTAATTATGGTACAAATGATGTGTTATTATTTCCTGAGCAGCGTCTTTCTTTTGCTCATTTTTACAATGTGGAATCCCAACAAAGAGTGCACTTATTCCAGAAGGTATTGGCAGCCGTGAGAGGAACAGGATCAAACTCTCCAGACTGTTAGCAATCTTCAAGTGTCCCTTATCCTTGGAGAACTGGGCTGAGGTTGACTAATAATTTCCATATCCGTAGAATCCACTGTGCTCAGCTGGATTGCAAACAGATAGGCGAGGTGTTTCTAATTAGTGCTGTTTAATAATGTGTCATCTTGTGCACAATTTGCAAGAGAGCCACAAACTGTTCCCTATATCTGCAGAGTGGCCTGTCATTTGCATGCAACAGCAGGTGTCTGAATTTTCTGAACAGGACGAATCCCTCTAAAGCTGAACGATCGTAGCTTTTCACATCTGCTGTATTCAAAGTCAGAAATGGGAATCTTTCTGCCTTTGTAGAAAATTGCAACACGTTAATATTTAACATTCTCTCACTAAAAAGTCATGTTATACTCTCTAAATAAAAGCTCCCTGGGCTTCTCCTTGGCTCCCCGCCTTGCACAGGCTCCAATCAGTTTATCAAATATATATTCAGCTTGAATTGAAACAATTAACAGGGTTCTGAAGGTAGAGTAGAGAATAGTCCCTCAAAAGTGCCTGCTCTATTTCCCTTTTCAATTCGTTTTATCTAAAAAAACTGGAACCCAATTGATGCTTTTACACTGTCAAATTCTCATCCATGCCAAAAGCAAGAAATATGCCGATCTTCTCAAATATCATCCTTAAAGAAAGAGCAAAAGCCAGGACACCAGGAAGTTCAATATCCAATTGGCAAATCATATGTACTAACCAAAGGTAGCATGGCAGGAACCATAGATGATACCATCAAATGTATAAATGAGTTGAATTCACTCTTTGAGGCTAATACTGAAGAACTGAGTTCTGTTTCTAAGGTCTCTCTTTTAGGTAGCACCTCACAGACAAAAAATTACACCTCATCGTACCACTGGAGTAAGGTAGCAACCATGGCGGAGGGAGAATATACGTGCCCTGTGGAGTGGAAATACAGAGTCCAGTGGGCCTCGGGCAACACAGGATGCTGAGAGAGGGTCCTGGGCATCAGCTCCATGTACCCAAGGTCAGGGGAAGTGCTTTCAGAGCAAGCATCCTGTGTCCTCCAGTTGGAGCCAATGGTTCTAGCCATCAACTCGAAGGGCATCCTTCCCTACGGTCAAGAATGGACCGGACCAGATCTATGCGCTCCAGAATTCATGGCGGCACAATGTACAACAGCCAAGATACAGATGCAGCCTGAATGCCCATCAACAGACAACTGGATAAAGAAACTACAGTTCATATATACGATGGAATATTACGCAGCTATTAAAAAAATAAAATTCTATCATTTGCAACGACATGGATGGACCTAGAGGGTATTCTGCTGAGTGAAATAAGTCAGACAGAGAAAGATAAATACCATATGATTTCACTTATATGCGGAATCTAAGGAACAAAAAGAACGAACTAATCAAAAACAGACTCACAAATATAGTGGACAATTTGGTGACCAACGGAGGGGAGGGGGACTAGGAGAAAGGGGTGAAGGGTTAAAAAAGTACAAATTAGTAGTTGATAGTTCATCACGGGGATAGAGAGCATGGCAGAAGAAATACAGTTAGCATTAATATGATGGCTAAGTGGAGGGCCAGGGGAGGGAGGGAGCAACTGGGGGGATCGTTTTATCAATAGTATAGATGTCTAACCAATGTACTGTGTACTTGAAACTAATTTAAACAAACAAACAAACAAACAAACAAATAAATAAATAAATAAATAGAAAAGAATGGCTCGGACTGCTGGTCACACAGCTGGGCCTCAGCACTCCCATCTGCACCCCCATAGGTGTTTGTGGTTGACTTCTGAGGGTTCCCCCTCCCCTTCTTGGCAGATGCAAACACGGAAACGCTCTCACAGATGTGAAACTGCACATCACCAGCTGAGCTGGGAGTGACAGTGACGATTCCGAGCTGGCCGGCAGTGGCCTCAATTTAGCAACAACACACGGGAAAGAAGTTATTTGGAGAGAACTGCTATTTTTGGAAGGAGGATGGGAAGGCATTGGGCCTCCGCAGACTGCAAGGCCGGTGGGATGGGCGTCGCATGGCGAGGCTCTGGGAAGTGCACATTTCTCCAGCTATTTGGGGGCGTCTTGGAGCTCTCCCTCCAAAGCCCCCAGCGAATGGCGAGGAGGTTGACACCTGCCTGCAGTTGCGACACTTCTCTGCTTCGGGGTTTTCCTCTATGGGGAGGAACCCCAGGTCCTAAAAGCTCAGGCAGGCGCTGCTGCTGCTGCTGCTGCTACTGCTGTGCCGGTTGGTGAGGTGGAGAGAAGAGCCAGGGGGGACACAGATGCCCCGGGAAGCTTCGGGAAGCCCACCTGCTTTGGTCGTCACTTTCAAGAGGTAGCCATCCAGGTCCACGTGAAAGTGCGGCGCCCGGCAGGGCAGCGCGACGCGCGAGCCGTTCCAGCGCACGGTCAGGTGCTGCTGGAGGCTGACGGTGCTGGCGCCCAGCACCAGCTCCACCGACTTGGTCCAGGAGAAGGAGCGGGTCCTGCGCGCGTCGTTCTTCACCAGCACCTGAAAGGGCGAGGCAGGGGAGGAGCAGTCTTTTGTCAAAACGTACTGACACGTCCCCTGAAAGTTAAATGTGCGTCCGTCAAAAGTGTTGTAGTGGGGGTCTCCGAACACCGTGCAGACGCCGGGCTCTGCGGATGAGTGAGAGACAAAAGCAGCGTCATAAACCTTGCGCAGGAGGAAGACACACATCAGGGGTCCCCGTGGGAACCTGGAAGGGGCACCCGCCGGGTGGGGGAGGGGCTTAGCAGAGATGCACCGTGCACAACCAACTTCAGATAAATGGAGTGTGGTTGTTTGGCTATTCTAAAGGCCTGCGCCAAATCTCGGGGGATGTGTACTATTTCTGGTGCTTTTACATCTATGTATAACACTTTTGAATTTTTAAAGCATCTCTGATTTGGAGCCTTGATATGCTTCTGTGGTCTTAATGGAAGGGATGGAGACATGGAGCTAAAATAGTTCTGTACACAGAACTGGCCTAACGTCCTAACCGCCCCCCAAAAAACAAGAACAGAATATGAATCAATAAGAGGCAGCAACATAAATGACAATACAGCAAAACATAATGATATTCCCCTCTAACTGATTCTAAAGAAATGGAACACGGTATTCTACTCATGACTCATGGTTTTAAACAAAAGTATTATATTCAACACATATGTTTACTAAAGACAAATGGACAGAATCGCCAAACAGATACAGTTTAAATGCCGTTAGAAACCAAGTACCGATAAAGTCAATAATTTCTGTATTATAGAAATACAAGGTTCCTATACTTTGATATGTGTGTCAAAATCTAAAGTTGGATAAAAATGAATTGCAAAACCCATCATTTAGTACATTTAAGAAATTCCAATGAGTTCATCACTTCACAAGGCTATTAATTCAAATATTTATGAGACCCAAGTAGAGTTCTATACTTGGGGATATCATAAAGATTTTTGTTGTTGTTGTTTTGTTTTGTTTTGTTTACACCTATAGCACTCCGTCTTTCTATGTGGTCTCCCGTCCAGGTACTATCCAGGCCTGACCCTGCTTAGCTTCTGAGATCAGACGAAACCAGGCCTGTGCAGAGTGGCATGGCTGTGGACCCGTAGAGATTTTTATAGAAAATTAAATGTTATTTTTTTAAAACAAAATTTGGCATTCTCATGTAAAGATATTTTATCTCATGTAAAGATATTTTATCTGTTTTCAAGGAGGCATAAATAACCAGGAAATGAGGAATTCCCTTAGAGAAATTAACCCACACAATGAAAGAACAATTATAGAAAGAGCGAGTTCCAGTCAACACCAGAACAGGTCAAGAAGATGCTCTAAATATCTAAGGGAAGAGTTAAGAGTCAAGACTGAGGGGGGATTTGCCAGCGGATCTGATAGAACCAATGAGATCCCAGGCCTATATTCACTTTCAAAGTCTAAAGTGTTTGGAGAGCAATGTTGTTTTACGTTGTGATATGTTATGTCATTTCACATGCCTATTTCATGTTACTCAATGTAAATCACATATATTTAGAATGTGGTAAATTCATTATTTTTCTACATTAGCTTCCCTTATCAATATTTGATAGTGACTCAAAAAAGAAAATTGGGGCATGTAGGATACTTTCAATGAACAAATACTTTAAAGAGTATATAAAAGGCACTATTCGGGTGGAAAAAAACTGACAGGACAGTAGCAATATTGAATTCACCTTCTATTTCTGTTCCAAATAGTGTTCTTACCTTTTTGGTCACGTCATACAGCATTTTCAACCCTTTCCCCATGTGATTACTTTCAAAATTGTCCTAACATGTACTTCCCTCACATTCTGACAGTCTCTCCCTAGCATAAATAGGGTGCTTTTTGGTTGACAGGGAGCAAAGCAGTTCTTTGGGACACCCCCCTGACATCAGAAGAATTATAGTTCAGAGATGATACTGTCCTGTGCCACAAAAGGACCGAATATTAATCTGACCATGAGCTGTACCAAATTCAAGAGGAGGGATTTTTTTAGAGTTCTTAACTCCAGGTACTCAGTGATAAATCCCGCAACCAATGAAGACTTTTGAGCTTTTGAGCATAACAGAAGGACTCAGTTCAAAAAGGCGAATGCACTACTGAAGGATTTGAAATTGTCCTCTGAAAGAAATACCCTCTCAGCTGTGAGCAAACACAGGGAACAACTAACTGTGCCTTCTGCCCAGTCTACAGTGACAATCTTGTCCCTGAACCAGGGACAGCCCACGGCTTCTCCTGGTGTCTGACAACAGTGGCATCAAAAATATACTTAACAAACAACAGTAGTCGCTAACATTGACCAAGAATTCATACCCTAGCATGGTTCTTTACGCCTACAGATCATGAATACATTATAATAAAATAGATATTTAGGTTGTCTCCTTGGGTTAAACGAACACCTAAGCACTTGGTCATAAATCTATCAAATGAGTTGTTATCTAGTCATTGAAAAAGTTTGTGAATAATGCTCATGGTGGAGAAAAAGCTCATGACGCATTAAGTGAAAACATAGGAAACAAAATCCTATACACAGGGTCATCTTCGCAGTGTTAAAATAAATGCAGAAACACACGCACCGAAATTGGAACTGTGGTTATTTCTTGATGACAGAATCACGAGTGATACTTTTTTCTTTCTTCCTTATGCTTTTCTGATTTTGTTTTTAATGTTGTTTTTCTTTCAGAGTCAAAATGTGGGCACTTATAGATAAGGCCAATTATGTGACAAAGTGAATTCTCAAAGAAGCAACAGAAAATGTGCTGCCTCCAGAGGCCCCAGGGACGCCTGCGCTTACTCATAGCTTGGCGGAAAGTAATGAGGGACATCCAGGGAGGCCGGGCAACGGGAGTCATGAGCGAACGGTGCTGTCAGGAAAGATATTTTTCAAGAGGCCCTAACTTGTGGATGAGAAGGGTTTTGGCGATCGGGATGCTTTTTCTGTGTAACAGCAACACAGAAGAGGCCAACAACATTTCACGACTAGGAAGATGCCTGAGAATGATGTGTTGCATTTGGGGACATTTGTGCCATGAGCTAAAATAATTTTGAAACCTTGGCCCCTTTTTCTGGCACCTCAAGGTCACTATGCCAGATCTGGCAGGAGCAGCGAACACATTCACTATGGAGTGACTGAAAGTGAGAACCTCAGGGTCACAAAAGTCTGCCTTGCTGGAAAGGAACAGTGAAAGAGAAACACTGAGGTGACACAAATGAACACTGTATCCGCACGTAATTTTTTTTTTTTCCAGCAGACCTAGTGAAGTGAGCTGCAGTCCAAGATGTCCAGGTGTCTGGTCAGACTCTTCTGGAAAGCTCGGAGTGATAGCTAGAGCTGAATAAACAGATCACTCTCTAACTAACCCAGAATATATGTAAGTCAGAGGATGGAGAGAAAAAAATGCTAGCTTACTCTCGGCTTACTTTCCTCATAGTCCTTTAAGTCAAATTATCAGATGTCATTTTTATTTTAGTTTGTTTGTAACATATGTACACAAACATCTAGGCATAGAAAAAGCATTAGAAGTGTATAAATCCAAATATAAAAGTGATTTTCTTTTTCCTCTTAGGTTATGGCATTGTGGATGACATTTATTTTCCTTTCTTGTTTATGTGTATTTATATTATTTTTTATATTTACGTTCCTTATTTACAATACCTATGTATACTCTTGGAACAAGAATATGTGCTTTAAAATGAAAAATATTGGATTAAACATATTGCTTCGATGTTACATACTTTAATAAGATTGCTATGAGAATTAAGAGAGTCAGCCTGCTTTTAAAAACAATACCAATGCTTTTCCCTTAACCTCATTACGTACATTTATGTCTGCTGTGGATGTATTTATTCTAATGAAATGCCTTCCTTCTGAGAGCAACGACTGTTCTCAAAACACCCATCAAAGAAAATTAAGGGGAACTTACACAACTCCACGTTATAAAGAAGAAAATAAGAGAAATTGAGTAGACTAACCCCTTTCCCCCAAAACACATGTAAAAGAAACAAAAACAGTAAAGCATTAGGAAGGAAAATAAGTATCATTTATGGCTCCGCCATCAAGAAATAACCACTGTTTATAATTTGTGTGTGTGTGTACATATGTACTTAACAGAGTTAAGATTATCCTGTACATGAAATTTTATTTCCTCTTCACTTAACATGTCATACGATTTTCCCAGTCATTAAAGTCACCTTGAAAACACAGAAAGTGATTTTCATCCTCCGTCCATTACTTCTGCCAAGAGAAATTGCTCTCCATCGCAACGTACCACACACCACACAGACGGCTCACTTTCCAGGGAAGCGTTCTAACCAGGAGAAAGTCCGCCAAATAAAAAAAAAAAAAAAAAAAAAACATGATTTTAATCTTTTCTCAACACAAACAGCAAGAAAACAGGCCCGGTGGGACCCCAGGGTCACTGGGTCAGGCCGGGGCTCCTGGGAACCCCAGGTGCGTAAAAGTCGTGATGATGCCAAGTTTGGGCCCAAACCGGGAAAGCTGAAATGAGAAACGCTGCCCTTAACTCCAGCGCCTCTGTTACTGGTCTAGGCTCCTCCTGAAAGTGATGTGAACCCTTGAAATAAAACAGCTGTGTGGGACCCAGCAGGAACTGGGCTTCTCCACGCAGGTGTCCCTGACAGCTGTTATCCCAGGGGGTCTGAGGGCCAACAGATGTCCCACAAGGGACACCTGAGTCCTAGATTTTACATCCTTGGCTTCTTAGATGAAGAACTAAATCTAACTATACCGTGTGAGCATAGAGAGAAGAGGGCAGTGGGTCTCTTTCCACCAATCTGTAACTCACCGGACACACTTACAAATCTGTCTATAAAGAGCCGAGTAGACACCTGAAACGAATATATTTTTTTTTAAGAAGTGAAGTACGGATATGGTTAAGAATGTGACCTTCTTTCCACATATTTCCCATAACCCCATATATTCACCAACTTCAAACAGAAGAGCAACGGAAGCTGTCCCTACCTCCAAGATCTCATCTAAAATAAGTCTAACCCCAAAGCCTAGGACGTCTGCAGTGCAGCCGCGGGCTCCCCACCTCCCACCTCTGTTCCTGCAGTGGCCTGAGCCCCACGCTTCCCCGTTCACAGCACAGGAGCCTCCAGTGCCCCCGCCCAACGCCAGCTCCCCAGAGCCTCCTCCCATACGCCTCAGCCAAAGTCACCTCCCTTTTCTCTGAATCCCTAAAGCAAACCTGGCCACACTGCTCAGATTTTCTGGGACAGTCTAGATTTCACATACTCTACCCAATAGACACATTATGTGTTTCTGTTTGGGGGGTGAAAAATATGGTCACCAAATCTACCCTAGCTTATAGTCATCCTTAACTACTAAATTTAGCCTTGAGCTCCTTATATGTACATTTTGTTTGTATTTCTCAGTGCCTGGCATATTGGTTTGTATCTTAAAGATACATATACATATACATATACATATACATACACATATACATATACATATACATATATATATATACATATACATGCATTAAATGTATTCATCTTTGCAATAGTCACAGTAATGCCTGGCACAATACATATTAGGTATCAATAAATATTTGTTGAATAAATGGGCAAATTAATTAGAGAACATATTTTAGTAGAAAAAAATGAACTATCCACGCTGAACTTACTAAAATAGGTAACTATAATGACTGGCATGTGGCCAAAACAGAATTCTGCTTCATTAATTAATTAATTGAACAATTAACTAGTGGTCTCAGAATAAAGGATTAAGGCTGCAACTGTAATGAAGAGTCCTAATCAGCTGGCCTGGAGCTGGGGAGATGATCCTGGGTCATCTGGGCAAGGCCAGTGTTGTCACAGGGGCACTGGTGAGTAAGAGAGGAAGGCAGAACAGTGAGGGCCACAGTAGTGCGGCATGAGGACTCGACCCCCCGTGGAAGATGGAAGGAGGCCTCAAATCGAGAAATGCGTGCAGCCTCTAGAAACGAGACAAGGCAAGAAAACAGATCTGGAGGACAGCCATCCTGCCAACACCTCAATTTGGGCCCATTCGGATCCATTTCAGACTCCTGACCTCCAGAACTGGTAAGATGACGCATGTGTATTGTTTTAAGCCCCTGAGTTTGCAGTAATTTGTTACAGTGGCAACAGAAACCCAATAAACTTAGCACAAACCAAGGCGACTGGTCGAAAGTCACTAGTTTACATCAGGCACCGTGCCAGATGCTCTCCATGCATGCTTTCACTATCTTCTTTAATCCTTGCTGCTTCTCTACACACTGTATGTTATTACCCTAACCCCTTAGCAGTGAGTTTGGACAGGTGGCCAGGTTGCCCACGTCACTCAGAAGACAATAGTAAAGACAGAGTCCAACCCAGTCTCTGCCAGTGCCCTCCCCGCCGTGACCTGACCCTTGCCAAAGCATCCTGTGCTTTTGTCATTAACCAGTAGGGGTCACTGAGCAGTTCAGGAATCTGAAGAAGAGCATCCACTTTGCCCTCGTGCACGCACGAGTGTATGCACTCAGACGCAGAGGTCCACAGGCGCCCTGTCCCAACACTGATCAATAACCTCCCAGGAGCCCATGACTTCAGTTAACTACCTAGCAGTTAATCATAAAGCGTATTCTATGGTTTTCTTATTTAATGTGTTTATATTTCATCTCCCCAACTATATTACAAGTTCCAAAACTCAGAGTCTGTACTGGCTTTTTATCCATGTCCTCCAGGGCACCTTCCAAAATGCTGGAAACGCACCAAATATGAATACAAGCTTGTTATACAAGATGAGGTTTTTTCATGCTCTCATCTTCCAAGCTCTGACCTTGAAATGTCTGCTCTCTTTAGCCTAGAAATTGTTATTTATCAACTAAGAGCTGTGCATCTGAGCTGAAGAGATGCGGTCCCCATCTCCGAGCAACCCAGCTTCCAGCTTTCAAGCCATCTGAGAGCTTCGCAAACCACTTTGCTTTGAGAAGAGGCCTGGGTGCGAACCCCAGTCCTGAAACTTAATGAATCCCAAACGATGCACCAACTCTTCACATAACCTCAGTTTGTTCACCAACAACATGGGTCTAAGAACAACTCCCCTGAAGGGTCACGATGCAAAAGAACTGAGAACATAATAGATGCTCCGAGAGTAGTCGCTATGAGTTTTATTATTATAAATGCGATGCAAATCCAGCAAATATATATCTGGCTAAAATAGGTCTGGAAAAGGCGGTAACACACACACATAAAAGGTAGATTTGTTGACATTTTAAGTTTATCTATAAAATGTAGATGTGGGGTTAGAATGGAGGGAGCCTTCTAGACCAAAAGAAGAACGTTAATAAAGTCGCAGACATAGAGAAGAACACGGGTTGCACAAGAAAATCAAGGGGCCAGTCTGCTGGGAGTGGGGAGCCGCTCCAGAAGATGTGAGAACCCAAGCTGTCTAAATAAATTGGTCTGAGATTTATCGCCAGCCTGAGAAGTTGAAACGTATTCCAAAAAAACCAACATTTCTTAACGTGTTTCTTATGAAACATCAATCCTGCCTGTGGCTCTGCCAAAATAAGTAGAAAAAAAAAAAAAACAACTCTGCAGCTCAAATTAGTTCAAGAGGTTCTCTCTCCTCCATCACCCTCTTGAAAGTTTACCCTGCATGATGGCACGTAGAGGGCTCTGAGAACCCTGTAGTAAGAAACCTGTTTAAGTTTACTTGGCCCAGCATTTAATCATAGGATGTACACAATCATAGACCCTGGTTCTGAAAATATTACTCATTATTTTCCCTCAGCATTAGCATCTTATAAAACAAACTCTGCGAGAGACCCGTGAAGGAAGCTGGTGTAGGCTCTTGGGAAAGTCCAGTGTGAGTTCTGACAGAAATATGCAGGAAGGGCCAAAGGAGCAAAAACAGAGGTTAACTGCAGGCAATATAGGATGAGGGTCTTGGCTGCCATGGAAAGGGGGAGAAAGTTTTTATTAGGAAAACAGCACAAAGAGACAATCACCCAGACTTGATGACCATGATTAGCAATGGGAGAGAAATGCCAAAAGCATGAGAAATAACACTAAGTCTCGAAACCTGTGCAGCTGGGATAATGGGGGTGCCAGGATTCAGTCAACAGACAGGAGTTGGAAACAGCCCTTCAACCCTCCATCCAACTCCCAACACAGATCATTTGGAGAAGCAAAGGTAGCAACTGTTAATCAAATTCAAATGCAATACTCTGAAAGAACAATGTAGTCTTCAGAACAATTAGAAGCTGACATCTGCCGTATTAGCATCTTATCAAGAAGTCGTATGTCAGAGACCTCAAAATTCGGACAACTCTGAAACCAAAACAAGAGGGGAATGACAAAAGGGCTTCTGTGGAGGCAGAGCTATGAGCTTATAGGATGAAAAGGCCAAATGGCAAAGCAGAAGAGATGTGTGTACTAAGGAGGGATGTAAAAAGGCAGAGCAGAGGAGTGGAACAGTGTTTGGGATAGAGGATATTAACCAAGAAAGGGACTATGATAAGGAGAAAGCACGAAAATATTCGAAATTATGGACTTCACCCCTAAGGGAACTGTGGAGTACAGCTAATAATGAGTCAGCTCTCCAAACTCCCTGGAAAGGTTAGAACTCAAATATTGTAACTTCATGAGACAGATAAGGCTTTAAAATGTGAGCAAAAATAACTGCTTTCACGTATAAGTCCCTAGTCATATATAGAGAAACGACATGTCAACCTTCGTATATATCTGAAGGTGCACGTCCCAAACGAACAAACATATAGTTCCTAGAGAACATAAAACAGTGTGTTTAAAAGTTTGGGCTTTGTCGTCTCATGGACCAGGATGTTCACTAACCAGGGTATTGCCCTGTTGAATTTTCGGACCCTTGGGGCTCTCGTGAATAACATGGAGCATCAACAGCTCCTACCTCGGGGGTCCTTGTGAAGGGTAAAGGACATCGGGTACCACAATGCCTGACATGGACTCACACTTGATACCTCATCGCTGGTAATAGGAGTGATTCTAGTGGCAGCACAATTGTTGTTGTTCTAATTTTGCTTGTAGGAGATAAGACCTCCAGAGAGGAACAAGGCTGCCTCGGCTTGGCATACAGTCGTGTGTAATTTATTACACAACATTTCCCACAAAGTGTATTTTTCAATTAGATCCTGTTTGTTTTCTCACTTAGCTGTATTACAGATGCACCCTTGTTAAGGGGTTTTGGTCTCCAGTTCCTTCAGTAAAAACTGGGTTTCTGCATCTTTCTTAAGATTCAACATGGCAACCTTGGCTAAAATGCACTAGGTGTCTAATAACGAATTTCTATATCTCTTAACATACAAAGTATATTTTTCAAAAGTAGGCAAGAAAGTCACTTTTAATCGAATGATTGAATATAGAGCACCTCTATGAAAAGTAACTTGCCCAAGCAAAGATTCAAGGAAGCCATATAATATGATAGAATAAATGCTAGACTAGGAGGTGAAAAAAAAAAGCAGGTTCTCATCTCAGCATTTCCAGCTGCTACTATGATGAGCCTTTATTTCCTCACCTAAGAAGTGTGGGGTATGACCTCATAATTAAGGTCCATTCATTTAAACAATTCCGTGATGCTACACTGGTGATGAGTGTGACTGTCAGAGTAACTTGGCTTTTTCTTACTCCTAGTGGCAATTATACACAATTCATTTGAGTTTAAAACGACACGTATTTCACTATTTTAACTAAGAAAATTTGGGGAGATCATCACTTACCAGTGGAAATACTTCAACCCTGAGTTGTTAGGAAGAAAAAATAAAAACACTTGGAAAGAGTGGACATGGAAAACCAAGACAGTTCGATTCGGCGGTGAGTGCAGAGTACGTCAACTATCACAGTTTGCACACACATGTCAGTTTGAACACACATGTCGATCTGAACACACACGTCAATTTGCACACACGTCAGTTCACACACGCGTCAGTTTGCACATGCATATCAATCCGAACACACATGTCAATCTGAACATACATGTCAGTTCGCACACACATGTCAGTTTGCACGCACGTCAGTTTGCACATGCATGTCAATCCAGATACACATGTCAATCCAGACACACATGTCAATCTGGACACACATGTCAATTCGCACACACGTGTCAATCTGCTCATACACGTTAATCCTGACACACATATCAGTTTGCACACACATCTCAGTTTGTGCACACATGTCGAATCAAACACATGTGTCAATACAGACACACATGTCAGTTTGCACACACATGTCAGTTTGCACACACATCGAATCGAACACACATGTCAATTTGGACACACATGTCAATTCGGGCATACACAGATGTCGATTTGCGCACACATGTCAGTTTGCACACACATGTCAATTCACACGCATATGTTGATTCGCACAGACATGTCAATTCGCACACATGTCGATTTCGCACACGCTTGTCAATTCGCGCACGCATGTCATTTTGCACACACATCTCAATTTGCTCACATGTCAATTCACACACACATGTCAGTTTGCACACACGTGTCCATACATACACACAAGGTCATTGTTTCAGTAAATTGTTGCTGTACGCCCCTTCCTACAGCTACTCTCTAACTGGGGATACCTGTAGACATGCCCAGACACTTCAGAAAGATGCGCCATAACCAGCTCGTGCCTGGGGTGGGCGCACGCAGCAGGCAGGGTCTCCCTTGACAGCAGGCACTCCAGCTGGAAACTAACCCTTGGTGGAGTTAAAGAGGTCACCTGGCAAGTGTGAGCCTCCTTGCATCCTGAGTTGCTGGAATCTGATATTTCCTGTTACTTGTGGGACATGTAGTGGAGGTTATTTCAATTCATTGCACGTCTGTGCTCAGTATAGCTTCTGTGTTGTGTAATCGTGACCTTTAGTTTGGGGTTTGGATTCTGATGGTCAGGACTACATAGCTAAAGGCTCAGCTTGATGCATCTGAGACCTGGGGTTGGCCATCCAAGGTTGGTCTGCCTTGGGTTGCCTCTGGTCTTGTCGATGGTTAATGGTTAAGAGATTAGATTCTCTCTCATAACCAATCTCTCTTTTTCCCCTTTGCCTTCTCTCTCCCTACACACACACACACACACACACACACACACACACACACACACACACACACACATACCTCTCTTATCAGTGAAAAGTTTGCTTCTAAGTATTATTTCCATGTCTGAAAACAGATATTCTGCCAGCAAAGAATTGATGATTCAAGTTTCTGCTGGGTGGTCAGGCTGAGACTCCAGCCACTGTTTGCCAACACACAGTGCAGTGACACTTCCCACAAACCAAGTGCTACATACACGACAGATGGTGGCCTTCTTGGCACCTCACTCATGGTCCCGTGACGCTCAGCCCAGGCACAGGGGAACTCACTTGTGGCGAGAGCTCATACTTTGGCAAGAAATAGCTCTTGCACAAAAGCTCTATAAAGTTTATTTAGCTCACTTTCAATATTTATATTAAATAATTCACTCAAACCAAATTTAATTCTTTTCCGTTGGAAAAGGAGAGAGAACATCCCATGTTATTAGAACACAGCGATGCTTTTCCTACTTCCTTCAGGTCTGATTTTAAGAGGATTGACTTTTTTTTTTCAATTCTGATAGAATCATCATCACCCTTTCAGACCAGCCCTCCCAAGCCCACCCTGCTCTGGGGAATACAACCACTTACTACCTCGATTACTGCTTCTCACCTACAGAACTGTACATTAACTTTTAACACCGACCATTGCAAAGAGAGGCCTATAAGATGTTCTACTCACTGACTTTGTTTCCTCCTTACTATCCCTTCCAGAGGTCTGACACAGCCCCCAAACACTAAGAAAGCCTGACCCAGCCAAAGAGGCAGGGATTCTGTGGGATTTTAGAAGCAGACAGTGCAATGTCACACTGCTAAAATAGAGTGACGCTCATTTAACTACTACAGATCATCAAAGTAAGTTTTAGAGTCTTGAAGCTATGAAATCAACCCATTTCACTTATGTATGTATATGGATAAATGGAGCTAAGTATTTGTTTTTGCCTCCTTCCAAAAAAAAATTGGAAGTAGCTTATAAGCATCCATACTAAGTGATTCACAATGTAGAAGGCAGACATACAAGATGAAACCAGGGCTAAGCTTGTGACTCGAAACTACACGCCATCACAGGTGGGCTGCAAATTTATTTCTAGTCTCCAAGCAGCTTAAGAAAAGATGGTTACTTTTAATCAGTCAACATATAATTATGCCTTTTAATTATTTTTTTTTGGTAGGGCTAGGCATTGACAATACAGAACCACATTTAATTCAATCCAGAGGCTTCCGGGATGTCATTTTTACACCAGCAGAAAGGCACCCGCACCTTACTCTCCTCCTTCATCTTATCACCATGTGTGGGAAGTAAGATGCTGCTCCTAGTACCACAGATGTTCCTTTCTGCATTCACCGATGCTGTCACCTCTATTTGGAGTACCAGTGTTTCTCAGCCTGGGGGGATTTTGCTCCCTAGAGGACATTTGGCAATGTTTGATTGCCCAATCCCTCCCTGTTGATCGTCACAACCTTACGGAGAGGAGTGCTACTGGCATCTACCTGGTAGAGACCAGAGATGCCACTAACATCATACAATGCACAGCATGGTCCCCGCAACAAAGAATTATCTGGCCAAACTATCAGCAACGTGGAGGTTGAAAACTGTGAAGTAACTACTGGGATGTGTATGTGTGTGTGTGATTTCTTAAAAAAATAAGATGGAAATCAGTCACTTTTCTGGTTTTCGAAAATATTAGCCTCAGTTTGTACTTCGGCCCCCGTTTTTCTGAAAAACCATATCTCAAAAGAGCTTTCATGATTGATGGAGGAGGGAGAAAATGAGCTCAAAAATGAGTTCTGGATCCTGGTTCTAATGACAAAGAGATTTCAAAATAGGAGGTCTTTTGGCCCTCGCTAAAGGACATCAGAAGAAGTCTACCTGAATGTGTTGTGATGAAAATCCGGGCATCGCTGTAAACGATTGGAAGTCAGCCCATCTCTTAACTCAATCTGAACAGACAGCTTTCGCCAGATAGAATGTGTTTTACGGCACTGGTGGAAGAACTGCTGGAGAGCAAGGGAGTACACAGATGGAAAGAACACCACAGGAAATGGAGAAATAGCCATCTGATGATGTCATTTAGAGCTGGACCGAGAACCACACGCCTGGGTGCTTCCCGCACTGACCTGCTGCATGCAGGCAGGTGCCCAGCGTCGATGGTGTCCCCGGTGCCCCTCCCGCTGGGTGGCTTTCTCCCTAGCCAACTGCCTCTCTCAGGGACAGAAGTCATGGCTCATTTGCGTTTCACACAGTATTTCATATGACTGGTTAAAATGTTGCTTTGATTTTTGTCAAGCCCGTCCTTCTATTCTCCTTTTATCTCTATTTTTTCTAATAAGCCACGAGGACTCTAGATCTCGAAAGGCTAGCCCGTAACGGAATAAACGAATAATGAAATGTAGCTTTTCTCTGTCACTGAAGTAATCATCAAATTGATTCTTGTGACGTCAAGCCAGGTAATTCAAGAGTTGGGCTGTTTCTGTACAAGACTGGCCATCTGTTTCCGTTAAGCCGATAAGCAGCGATCACGCCTGACAGTGTGTGATCAGCAAAGGTAACCTATCTGTGCTCGTGCAAATTGAAAGAGTTAGCTAGACATCTGAGCAGTTCCTTTAAAGTCGGCCTCTGCTTTAACTAGGAGATACTTTCCAGGGAAATGCAAACAACTGCACTGAGATAGATCTAAAGGAAACCCATCAATTTAGACTACTCTGCTCGTCCAGAAAGGACTTAAGCTAGAGGCAGACTGCAGACCATCCGTAAACAAAGTCTCCTCAGAGGGTCTCTGGGAGATTGAATTAATGTAATCGTTTATACACATGTTTTGAAATTAACTGGTGTGTTAATCATAGCTAATTCTTCTTCCTGCATTCATTCCTGGGCTCTACTGAGTCATACCTTGTTGGCCTGTTTTGAGTTATTTTATGGACTGCATTATCTTTAAAGAAAAGTTGTTTTATTAAATCTATAATTTAACTTTCATTAATTCAATCAGTACTTTTACCTGTATAATGCATAATTGTTTAATGGCTTTCTATTTCAAAAATCAGGGAGCTATGTGTATATATTTACATATAATAGCATATGTGTGTGTACATATACAGATATATACATACATATATATGTATGTGTATGTATATGTGTGAGTGTATATGTGTATGTGTATATCTATATATATATCTCTATATATATCTATATATATATATAAACCTTTGTACCTTTTGTCCAAAATATTTTAGACAAGTGAAACAAACAAACTCGTTCCCATGCCAAAGCTGCTTTCAACCGCCATCAAAGCCCGCTCTCCAAGCCTGACAGGCTCACCAAATACTTTCTAACAGATCCCATGACTTCATTAATTCTACTTAGGACACATCGAAACCAATTTGACAATGACATTGCTAACTTTCCCCTTTCACTGAAACACTTCAGAAGCTACCTCAACACCACGTGGTTCTGAGGAAGACATTAAATCTGCTAATAGATGCAGGCATCTGTCTACCTGGAGAGGGGACATTAAACCTGTCCCTGTGCTTTTTCCATGACTGGAAGTGCATTCTTGGGCAGGTTTCAGACTCGACCATGTCAGAAAGAACCTTCAAGAACTCAGTTAAAAATGACAGGATGGCCTAACCGTTGCCAGCCCATTGAGTTCTTGTTTCAGCTTGGCCAACAGCATCATCGGACGTGCCCAGGTGAAATGGTGAAGAGGTGGGGGTTGGAGTGGGGGTGGGGCCAAGGGAGGAAGAAAGAAGTGCAGCTGTTTGGCTTTGTAACGATAGGAGGAAAATCTCTCCTCGATTCTGTATAACGTTTGTTTTTACCGGACATCATTATGTTAGCCACTGTGTCTGCAAATGCTATTAGCAGTTAAAATGCACACCAAGTTATCTGGTCCTTCTTAAAACCTCATCAGACCATTTACGTTCTGAATTTCTCATAGCAACAGATTCGGATGGAAATGTTTACATTTGTCTCAATTGCGCTTCTGTGAGAGGATTATAATTGACTTAAAGTGTCTGCAGGGAAGTGGGAGGAACCCTCCTACACCTGCAGAAACAACATATGCAGAAAACGTACACCGCCATCTTTCCTGCTGCACTCTAAAATCAAAACAAATATTAATAGCACGTTTTCAAAGGAATAAACTTACTTTCGGTGCAAATAGGACAGCATCCTTTTCTGTTGAGAATTTTACCCTAATCAAGAGAAAAACAAAAAAAGAGATCAACGTTAAGGGTCTGCTGAGGACAAAACTCCTTTTTTAAATTTAATACCAGATAAACCAATGAAATCAGTCCAGGCTGTATTTGAACTCGATGCCCAGATGGTGGTGATGATGGTGAAATGAAGCTTCGCGTATCAAGTTCTAAGGCGAGGCAAAGTCATCCAGAAAGCTTTCCTGTTTTTATCCTTCGAGAAATATAATATCTAAAGGACTCATTGGTGTGATTTTTCTCATGTAGAGGGAAGATGAAGACAGTCTTGGATCAAACTTTTTCCCTGACATCCAAATCTAGCCCACTTGAGACCAAGTGCGCACACATAACAATGGGAATGCCTGTCAACCTATCAATCCAGGTAAGGCCTTCGTGAGGGTGCCGGGGACAAACAGTAAACCATAACCCAAGCTCGGGCATATGGATATGGACAATATCTGTGTTACAGATCAAAGTCAAAGCCAACGAAGCTGAGAGTCTTGAAACGCTAGCTAAGTAATTTTCCATTACTTCTATGGAAACACAATGTAATCTCCTATAATGCATTTCTTCCCTTTTTTTTTTTTTTTTTTTTTTTTTTAGTATATAACATTTAAAGGAGGAAGCATATCCTTGGGGCCCATATCAGAGAATGACATTGTCTTATCTCCGACTCAACGGGACTCACAGAGAAAAAGAAATTTGCAAAAAGCTTCACATTTATGAAGCACTTCCTATGTAACAATATCCTACTAAATATGTTCCTTATTTTACCTATTATATCAGGTTAGTTGTAAGGGTTTAATAAGTTAATACTTAGAACATATTAGGGTTTAATTAATACTACATATTATTATCATAATTGTTATCAAGATGCACAAGAACTTTCTGAGCTGAGTATCTCCCTTTTTAAGGGTGAAGAAATTGATGTCATACAATACAGGGGTGGTAGAACCCGAAACAAAACCTAATTTTGTGCAATCCTAAAGGCTGTGTTCTTTCCACTCCAGGCTTTTACTCTCTTTCATCCTTTACCTCTAAGAGAATTTAACGTTTATTTGGTATCTGCTATCCACTAGGATGACTGCTGTGCATGCTTCATACTTTGTCTCATCTACACTTCACAACTCTCTAAAGGCAGGTGTCTCCACCCCTGTTTCTAGGCAACCAGGAGACGAAGACCATAGGGAGGTGGTCTAAGACCTGTGTCAAGGCCACGCAGTTCACAAAACGTGCATTCACTCATTCACCACTGGTTGGTTGCCTCAAGAATAGATTCAGGTACTCAAAAAAAAATCAGACCAACTCAAAATCTGCTGGCTAATAACTGAAGAACTAGAACCACATCTGATTCATTTCTGTGCCACCGAGACCTAAATCGTACATGAAAGGCTTTGATGATGATGACTTTGAATAAGATAAGACATAAAACTCAGTCCCATTCAGTCACTACACGGTTTGGGGCATCAGGACACATTGTCATTGTCTAGCACTCTCTTCTCTGTCGCTATTCAGCACACAGGTCTTTTCTGGCTTCTTAGACTGAAAGCATTTGAGGATAAAAACCAAACGGTTTTTCTGAGCTTGTCTCGGGCGGATGGAATGATGGCTCCAGGTGGTTGGAATAAGGTGCTCTATCAGAATGGAACAGAGATGTCTAAATCCAAGGCCCCAACAAAACGTGATGATAGGACCCCCTGCATCTGCACACGGGCAGAAACTGCCATAGACTTCTTCAGAAAATGAAAGTGGGGTTAGGAATATTACTGAGTTAGGTGTCAAATAAGTCAAGCATGAACCATGACGTCAGAGCTCCTGGGTTAACCAGCTGGAGACCTCTGGACACATTGTGATCTCGTGGGTTAGAAGGGCCTAGCAAAGACACCCACCTCAGGAGAGTGGCCTCAGCATTTAATAAGGTTGGTCCTGTGACTATGGAGAAAGTCTCAGTACACGTTAGCAATGACGAGATGACAATGTCATTGCAACCCAGTCCCCACTGGAACCCTCACAGTCCTTCCCACAAAAGTCCTTTGCCTCTGGAGGAAGAGCCAGGGAGGGTAAACAAGAGATCCAACCATATAATCCTTCTTCAACAAGGCACACATCCTTCTCGAAAAAGAGATGTGTAGTGCCCAGGAAGGACAGAGCGGGGGAATATGAATGGTCTTCAAATATTTTTTTTTACTTCCCCAGGCAATGCAGGGAACAAGAAGCAAGCGTTTAAGAGGGTTTCTATGGCAGAACTAATTATCTCTCCAAGTCCTCGCAGTGACCAAGGAGGAGGGAAAGTGTGACCTGAAGGAATGCAAAGGTGCCTCGACTCAGAAGGGTGGCCCCTGAGGCGGGGGCTGGGTACCACAAGCTCTGAGACGCGTGGGTGGGCTGGGGGCAAGGTGTGAGTGGGCCTGGAGGCACGGATGCTCCAGGCCCAAATGTGGTCCACAAAGAGGGGACGCTAACGAGACACCGGTGACATAAAAAGCCTTGACCTCCCTGCAACAAGAGAACAACGGAATCCATCAAGCCCACCACAAGTGGCGGGACTCACGAGCAGCTGGCTCTCCATCGCTGCCTGCCGAGCGCTCGTTTCTCGAGCCACCAGGTTGGCACAGGGTCCTGTTTTGTCTTGTAGAATAAGGAAGCCCATTATTACCGACATGTGTTGCGAGGGGTCATTAGCGGTGAGTATTCTCCCAGGCCTGGCAGAAAGGATGCAATCCCGTTTTCCCAATGAATATTTATAAGCAGGCCATGTTCAAGCCTACATACGGCATCTCCTGTTTTTTTCCTTCCTCCTTTTATGGGAGGTTTTCAGTTTTATGTCTGAGGCTTTTTAAAGCAAGACTAATTAGGGCTTTCTTTCTTTTTTTTTTTTTTCATCACTCTCCCTCCTTTATTCAGTTGTGCAATAGCAACAGCTGTTGTTTTTTTGTGCCTCGTTTGGCAGGCAAGCAAAAACAGCGACGTTTTGTTTATAATAATAACAGATGTGAATAAAATGAAAAGCTGTCGATAACAGAGAAGGGAGGACATGTTCTGAATATATGGATGTATTTTTTTTTTTCGTTTACTGGAAGGTAGTGAATAGATTTGACGTTTTCCCAAAACGCATGGAACTCTGAGAGGTTTCAAGTTGCTGAGGTGAATTCACTGGAGCTCGTGCTGTAGGAGATAATGGCTGCTTTATTCGGCGCGTTGGAACTGTGGGTTTCTTGAAAAGAGATATTTCCATAAGGACATGATTTCCATTTGGGGCTCCAGTGGAGGCCAGGGCGAGAGACAGAACACTTCAGAGAAGGGGTCGGGGGTGCTCCTGGGTGGAGAAACCCCTTCTGAAACTTATTAGTAAACAATCACATGTTGCTTAGAATGGCCACAGGAAGAAAACTCTGATATGAGAAGAGAGAGAAAGGAGGAAAATGCAAAGGATGGTTATGATGTCCAGCAGAAAACTCAGCCAATGATGCAAGGGAGCAGATCTCACAGGAGTTGGAGACACAAAACAAAGAACTGGGCAGAGGCACTAAGAAATAGGTGAGTAGGGACACGAGCAAGGTAGGGGCCATTTTTACAGAAGAACAGAATCTGGGTGGGAACTGCAGAAAGGAAGAGCTTTGCAAGGGGCATGTGACTGTTTGAGGAGTTGAAGTGTCAGGGGCTCTGGCTGTGCTAAGGACTACCTTCACTCCAGCGCCCTTTATTTACCAGGAGAGGAAGACCTGACTGCCCCCCGTGACCATGTGACCGTGCCACACGCACGACGTCTCCCAAGCTGCTAAGGTAGAGAAAGTCATCGGCCTGTACGACACGTACCTGGGGGCAAGTGCTGATGGGAACGCACTGCTTCTTGCGACACTCCGCCTTGCCTTCCACGCAAGCACAGATGGTGCAGTTAGCAGAGGACCATATCTCTCCATCCTGCAGGACAGAGCACAGGGTTCTGCTGTCAGCTGGTGGCTGACGGGAGCTAATCCAGCAGGGTGACATTTCTCTGCCACAGAAAGCATTTCTTCCCCTGAGTGAGGAATGCCATTACTAGCCCGAATCACTCTGAGGTATCCATCTGCACCAAACCAACTTACTGTAAAATTAGATTTGAAGGTGTGTATGTGTGTTTGTGTGTGTGTTCCCCCATCAGGATATAAAAAGAATTACTGGGCAGCTAACTAAGTCATATTTGCATCTCGCTTCCTTTGCATTGTTTACTTAGTTTCACTTGGGGAGACTAATAGGAATTTTCATGCATGATGCAATGACGAAAGTTTAATTTTTCCCACTGGATCTACTGAAATGCTTAAGCTGTGCCAGGCACCAGCCCTCAGTTGACACGTCCGGAGGTGGTAAGTGTATCCCCAGATGTGACATGGTTCTGGACCACACCAGACAGACACCTGACCGGCAAACCATCTGAAAATGCGGATTCCAGACAGAAAACACCGAGACCCATTTTCACGTCCCTGACTATTGATACTCTCCTTCCAAAAAAGCTGGGTGGTGTTTTGGGACACATTTTCTAGCCCAGAAAGGGCTGCTTGCAGGATGTCGTTGGCTCATTGGATTAACAACCTGCAATTACCAAATGCCCAGCCGCAGGAGCAGGAGCCCGTGCCTGGGGGACCGGACAGGGATGCGCATCTTGCTTGTGGGAAAAGGGGTTCCAGGCAACAGAGTTGGACTTGAAGACAAAACAAGTGCTCCTTCCTGGGCTTGCAGATTGAAGCAGAACAATTTGCTAAAAACAGAGAAACTAGCTCAGATCTTTGAAGACGATGATGCCTCTTCCTCTTCTCTCTCCTTTTTGAAGCATTTTTAAGGACTGTCTACTCTTCAGTGCCTTCTGTTTGTCAGGAGAGGAAGACCTCACTGAATCTGACTTAAAAGGGCATCTGACTATTCCAGACCCTCTGAGTGCACATTTCCAAGACTTGGTGATTCGTGGACGACCCCCTGTAAATGATCTCCGGCCTCATTTGCATAAAGGAGCCTTGTAATGAGGAGCCTGGCCAGCTCTTTGTGTGGCCCCATCTTGAGCGTGAGTCCATCGCATCTGGGTGCTCCAGAGAGGGATGACTCATGTAAAGATGACACGAGTGGCTAAATACCACACACACACACACACACACACACACACACACACATGCTCACACGCACACACGCTCACATGCACACACATGTGCACACACACATGCACACATGCACATGCACACACGACCCCCTTTTCTTTGGCATGACGCACCATGTTTTCTCATAACCCCATAAGAACCAGACCCTCCGCTCTCCCTCCCACTCTGCGGTATATGAGCCCGCCCGGCTGAGTGCAGCATGCCCAAGGAGCTTCCACATCCGACCTGGTTCTGAGGGTCTCACCTCTCCGAGCTCTCATGAGATGCCACCTTCAGGTAGGAAGAGATGCCCCCCACCTCTGGGGAAGCAGACTAGATGGGAAGCACTTTGGACAAAGCCCACACCTGCATCCTGACATCTGGATGGTCACTGCACAGCTTCCCACTCGGGCCATCAGAAAACAACGTAAAACACAGCGGAGCTGGGTAGCAGATGACAGCTGTGCTGGGTCACCTGGGGCAGGGCTCTCCTGCCTTTGCCCAGATGCCGGGCTGGCCACGTATGCCGTGAACACGTCACCTGAACATCTTCTGAGTGAGAAAATCTCTCTTTGGAAAAGCAGCTCTGTGAAAGAGTTCTCAGAGCATCAGGCTATGGAACCATCGAGACCTTGGCAAGGGGCATCTCTGATGCGATAAAAGGCTCCCAGGCATTTGGGGACCCATATCTGCACCATCCAGGGGGACCCAGTCACTGGCCGACCACATTTGGAAGAGGCAATAATGTTTTACAAGTTCAAAACATTTTACACAGCGAAAGTAAAGCATTTTGCAAAAGAAAAAAATTCTCAGAGGAAAACATTTTCCAAGAAGCATCTCTGTCCCTGTGTGTACTTGATTCTAAATATCTATGAAAATATAAAACCGTAATATAAATAAGTACATTCATACACACATATGTATACGTGTATACACAATACAGATTACTCCAATCTGAATTTTTGCCTGAAGCTTTTTACGGTTCAGTCCCGCACACTAGTTCGTATGAGCTTGGCTCGTGACGTACCCGAAAGATCTTATTGCCAAACTTGCACACTTTGATGTCCTCTGGGGGCACGCGCAGGAGGCACACCTCACAGCAGGCCTCCTCGCCTCTGTCACAGCCACCAGGGTGGGAGCACTTCTTCTTACACACCACAGTGGAGTCCTGTGGGCACAGAGACACACGAGAAGTGAAAGAGGATTTCCGCCTTGACCAAACACCCCGCCCGGCCCCCGTCAAGGGCCCCCGACGAACCGCTTTAAAACATGTTCTGAAGAGTCTATAGTTTCATTAACTGCAATAAATCTTTCATTCAGTTCAAAATGTGATCTGTCGATTCACTATTTGGACTATGAAAAGTGTGATCTACGCTCCCTGCCTTCCAAAGGTTGATGATTTAATGCTCAGGAGACGACGGGCCAACCAGTTTCCTCCTCCTGTCCTTTTCCTCTTCCTCTTCCTTCGTTAGCAGTGCTCTCTCGAGTCTCCTCCGTGGCTTTATGCCACCTTCTAGGAGTTCAGCATAACGGCGGGACACCTCTGACCAGAAAGTACAGACTAAGAGCGAACGTTCCGCCCAAGATGAAATTCCCGTGTTCACAGAGCAAGGGAATGAGCCATTCCAAAACCGGACCTGGGCTTTCTGTAAACCATGTGACCTTAGCCAAGACACCCAACCTCTGAGTGTGGCAAGTTTATATCTGTGATTGAAAGGGTTTGACTTGATTTCTAAAGAAGCAGCATTCTGTGAACAAAATAGCTAGGTCAATTGTGTCCACGGATTCATTCAACAATACATTGAAGAGAAATTCATAACAACTTTAGAAAAAGTAAATGCCTCTAGTTCCCCAGCCAACAAGACACAATTTCACCAGCAGTAGGTTGTCAGCTGGAAGGACTGTAAGAGCAAAACATTATGGAACTTAGTGGAAGACAGGGATGGAGAGCGTAAGTATCCCAGGTTAGATCAGCATTGGCTTCGAAGTGTCAACTTAGTGTGAGAACAATGGCACAGAAATGAGGCCAAACCCCTCTCCAAGACACAGACTCTATTAGCAAGCTTTTCAAGAGGACTCGCTTCTGAGCATTCCATGTAAATATAAATAGATCATGTCAAGGAACCTATGTTAACTTCTATAGATTCTGTGTTAATTGTATGACTTCGGAGGTACTTCTGGTCCTATCTACTATACTCCCACTGACTTATCCATCTAAGATTAATGTGACAATGAGCTGATCCTTCAAACAAATGTCATTTGTTAGCCTTTATTTTAAGGTGATACCCACACCATAGAGCAAGATCAGGGTGGAATGCCCGTTCATTTATTGGGTGTGTTTTCTTGTGCAAATCCATCTCCCTGAGTCTCAGATTCCTTACCTTCACAATGGAGATGATAACACCTGCTTCTCAGGTTTCTTGTGCAGTTTAATGAAATATTTAACGTGCATGGCACAGTGCCTGGCTCACAGAAATTATTATAAGTCAACTTATACATTTTAAAAACTCCTTTGTCAAATTGCATGTCTTGATTTGTATTCACTAGCTTTCAAATGATGCACACTTCACAGTAGATTTCTCAACTTGTATTAAATACACACACACACACACACACACACACACACACACACACACACACACACACATAACCAGCACCCATTAAATCATATGCTTGTCACCTGGCACTGGGTTAAGCAGTGAGAACACAGAGGTGGATGGATGAGCTTCTGTCTTCAAGGAATTCAGAGAGTAAGAGGAAAGATAACCATGTGAACAGATAAATGGCACTATAATGTGGTAAACAGACCTGGTCACGGAGTAGAGGTAGCAGAAAAGAGTGAATAATTACCTACGTAGATGGGCTGGGAAAGCCTCATGAGAGGAGGTGACATCTGATACAGGCTGCTCTAGATGAAGAGGAGTTTGCTAATCAAATTTAAAGAAGATTAGAGACCATCAAATTTGAAGGCACACAGACCTGAAAACATACTGTGTTCTGAGAACTGCTGAATAGTTTCCTGAACCTGCCATGGCATTGAACGGGGATGCTGGACGGGGCAGCTCTTGGCAGAGAAAATAATACTGATTATCCGAAACGATGGCAGCTTGATTCTTCAAGCATCTAATTTCCCAAAGATGACTGTGGACTTATACTTCGAGAAAACACTCTCTTGAAAGAACAGCATTAATTGCACTTCTTTTGAGTACCGGGACACAGTTCCTAATCATCTCTCAAAGAATCCGTGAGACCCAAAGCACTGCAAACGTAACTAATTCCCATGCATGGGCTGCCTGGCTTTCCTGCAATCAGGAGAACTGGGAATGTGATGGGTTTCGTCAAAGGCTCAGTTTCCCCAAAAGGAAGTTGTAATTTATAGAATTACTGGAGAGGAAGAAAAGTCATGAGGATGGAGGTCAAGCCCAAAAGAAGGAGCAGCTATATGTTTAGCATCAGGTAATCAAAACCACGAAGAGAGGAAGGAGCCTTAGGAAAGTATCCTCGGGCTGAGGCATGGCTCGGGGTTCAGTGCCAGGGAACAGACAGGTCAGCCCTTACTCAGCCACCTCCCCAAAGCGCTCCTTAATAAAGCCTGCCTCGAGCAATCGGGAACTTCTGAATTCTAATCCTGGCCAGTGACTCATGCTGAGCAAACCTCCTCTCTTTCCATCTCTAGCCCTTCAGGTATCAAAAACAAAACAACCACCATCAACACCTCCACCAAAACGTACTGCTCTACACTCGTGTCAAACAGATGTTAACTCGCTAATGGATGATCTTAAAGTCCTTTATCTAAATGAGTCTCTTCTTGGTTTCAGAAATAAATCATGGCATGAGCATTGCCTAGGCCCGTGTGCTGTGTATCCCCGAACTTGCCATGGCATTGAATGAGGATGCTGGACGGAGAAGTATCCATTCGGGAAGGCTGAATTCTTTCTTTACCAGTCATTAGATTTCTGGTTGTCTTTTGAAAAAAATGAGCAACGTCTCAAGTAAGAAGTAGTACAGTGAGCAAAACATATACACTCTCTTTCCAAATGACTAGGTTTATCTTGTGATGAACTGTAAATCCATGCCTTCCTTTCCTCTTCTATTTTTATTGCCAGGTGTGTCAGAGAAGTCATTGTGGATAATTAGATCCAGAGAACACCGCCCCATGTGTTGGCCTGATTTCAGAAACTGCCTCAGTCAGCCGCTCAGAGTTCCGTTCTCAGCACCAGGAGCTAACTTGCTCCTGGAAAGATGACAATGAGTTGTAATTTGGGTGCTATGTTTGGGCTTCCTTGCAGTCTTGACTCCACTCCTAAAATGGCGTCAGTCATGCCTCTTTCTGATAGAGAACACATCGCGTTTGGCTATCATGCGGACACCTTCACGGCTGGACCACAGCGCCTCAGAACGCCTTACCTTGCAGGTGCACACGGTGCAGTTGTCGTAGAGGAAGGAGGACCCGTTGTCGTAAACATCACTGCGAAAGAGGCAGCTTCCGGATGGGAGGTCGAACACCTTCCGCTGACCTAGGGGGAGGCAATGGCACAGTGTGAGCGATACAGAGGCCAGGGTGGCCAGCTTTGTTGGTGGCAATTACGTGACAGGGCACTTAAACCTTCTCAGAAGACCGGGCCTCTCTGACGAACAGAACCAGAGCTTTGAGGCACATGTCCCCACTGGATCCTCAGGATTACGTTAGAGTTTTTTGTTAAAAAGAGGTTTTTTCACATTGTAAATTCAACAAATCATTATGATATGTTTATAACTGTGAACCACGATGACTAAGACACATACCTGCTGTCAGAGAGCTCACAGCCTACCACGGTAACAAACCCACAAAACATGATTGCAACACAATCATATGGTATGTTCTGGAGAGAAACCAATCTCGGAACTGGGGGGCCAAGGAGGACATAAAAGACTTCTTGGAGCATGTAATGACTGACCTGTATCTTAAAGAATGAGTAAAATTAGCCAGAAAGTGGGTGTTGGAAGGGAGGAGGCAGGAGGAATCGAGATATCCCAAGAGAAGAAAGAATGACCAAGAAGAATCAATGTGAGAGCATCTCAGTCGAAGAAATTACAAGTCCATTGGTACATGTGGTGAAGCTAACTCAAGGAGTGTGTTGGGACAGACTCTAACTCCACATGTCAAGCACCTGACCTTCCACAGGTGTTGCATCTCTGTAAAATTAGCTTGGTTTGCCTTTTTCCTAGCATTTGTCTACATGTGCTTCATATATTTTATAAGTGGCCTTAAATCCTTTTTGGCAAGGGGCAGGATATAAATAAATATATATAGTTAAGCTTTCTTCTCCATCAATTGAAAGACATCTTCTGAGAAGGACTTCCCCTCTTGGAATGAATAGCTCCCTACTTCCTGTTGCTGTCACTACAAGGATAGAACTCAGTATTGTTGTATGGATGGATGCATGAGTGGATGGGTGGATGGATGGATGGATACATCAGTAGCTATCTGCACAACAAGACTCTTCAACAAGTTTATCCTTCCTGAACAAATGTGACCAATGGCTTAAATTATCCCCATAAAATGTAAGTTGTACCTCAATCTATCTTAGCACAGAGACTTGTACTCATTCAATAAGTGGCAGATGATAAGTATTATTATTATTAGTGGTGGTATAATTCAGATATAATTCTAGACCGTATTGCTCTGAGAGGTACACGGGGTGCTCTGTATACACAAACTTCTGAGCAGGCTCCTCTTTGGCGAAGAGAAGAGGAAGTACAAAGTAGTAGTTACGAAACAGTCGTGTGGATGTGGAGTGCAGTATAGGGAATATTGTCAGTAATGTTGTAAAAACGACATTGTTCTAGGTGGGCACTAGACTAATTGGGGTATCACTCTGTAAATTATAAATGTCCAACCATTGTGCTATACACCTGAAAAAAATGATATAAGTGAGTAATAGAATGATGTCATGTAAAAGGCAGAGGTAAATCATATAAATGGATCTTGGTCATTAGAAAATTGAACAGCAAATTTGTGTCCAACCAGCCAAAAGTCTAATTAGTCTAAGATATCGAGCTTCTAGAAAGCAAACTAGTGCTTCCTTTTTTCCCTTCCGTCTTTTGTAGTGTGGGCATATTTCTTTTTAACCCAAAGGACATAAAATCTTACCTTAATCCCAAAATAAGATAAAATATTCAAAAAAGGGGTCCAGAGACTCCACGTACAGCCTGAGCTGAGCCATTTCCACGTTATTCCACTGGGGTTTAGCCCAACCAAAAAAGGTCTCATTGGGGAGAATTATGATTTTCAAGTTTCCTGAGACTTTCTGTTCCTTTTGTAGTCTGTCTCATGACCACAAATGGACAGAAAAATCTGCATTCAATACAACAGCCATTGCTCATATGAGAACCGTCTGAGCTGACTCAGTGTATCCATGGTACCGGCCTCAAAGCACGAAGCAAGCCCACTTATCCCCAAGGCCAGGCCCCAGACACCACCTCCGCTTGATGACTTTCCTGCTCAGATGGCCCATGGCCCACGGCATGATGGCTTTGACCACAGAGAACTGATGACTCCAGGGGTACTGGCACACACTGGCAGTGCAAGAAGCACACATACCAATGGGAATATCTTTAGGCGTGTCTAAACAATTCTCCCTTGTTCTTATAATTATTTCATATTTACTTAAAAAGTGTGTGTGTGTGTGTGTGTGTGTGTGTGTGTGTGTGTGTACATGTAGCAGTAAAGCAAACATTGTTGGATAAAATTGGCAGCAGGATCCCTAAAAAGAGAGAAAACTTCTTGAGTTTAACAAGATACTTTGATTGGCCAGTTTGGTTATAGAACAATTGATTTGGGGGGAGGGGGATGGCTGTGATAAGCTGGGAATGGGAAAATTAATCAATGGGATATTTGGAATTGGGAAAAGCAAACTGAGAGAAAGGAGAGAAGATTCCAGAAAAGGATGTGGACAGTAACTGATAGGAGGCTGGAGCCCGAGTAATAGAGACAAACAGTCAAATGTTTCTAAAGGCAAAGTGAATAAGGTCTTTTAAGAACAAAGACAGCTTAAATTCTATTTTGTGCTGTTCCCTGTGCTTCTCTGTAATGAACCCCTGTTGACTACAAACCTTCATGAAAATCTGCTGCGCAAAGCTTGACTCAATAGCCCCATGAGATGTGAAAAGACTGGACAGTAGTATGTCTGCTAGGACAACATGACGTTGAAGAAGAAGAAGGAGTAAGAGAAAAAAAACAGCAAGAGACACAAAGCCAGTGGTGATGAGGGAAAATATTAGGCCCCTCAGGGACTCCTGGAGATTCTGGTGGAGTTGCTGGATGTTATATTCATGTGATGAGTCAAGCTGCTTTTATTTGAAACTTGAATAGTATGACCTCACCTGACTCCAGAGCTTAAGGATCCTGTGGAAGGAGATAAGGCATGAATCGTAAACAAAAGCTAAAGAATTTCCTGCTCTACAGACTCCCCATCATGAACCGTCTGCTTTCAGGGGGCAACGTGCACGCCACCCTCCATGTCACCAGGGGAGTAGGGCCACAGCAGGTTAAAGCATGGGCTTAGCAATCTCAGAGACTCGTGCTTGGGTATCATCCTATCACTCCCCAGTTGTGCCGCTTTCTAGAACACTACTGCCCTCTCAGGACAATAAAACTAATAATGGCACCTATACTACAGGTTGGAATTCCCTAATGCATTCAGGAGCCTCATATCACAGCTTTCTAGAATTAAACAAAAGGAAGCATATAAAAAGCATCACATGGGACTCAGTACATGGTAAATGTGCAATAAAGAATAGCTAATCCTCCTTTAGGCTTTTATTTATCATTCCCTCTCAGACGTCTCCTTTGGGCATGTTATCCTCCTTCGGGTTTTTGCCTCTAAAAGTGACACTAGTTTATCTTCCGCTGTGTTTTTACTTCACGTGCCTTTAAAAATCTGTTCCGATTTATCATCATAGGCCCAATTAAAGGTCATGTTCTCTATGCCATTCCCTCCACAGGAGGCTATTAACCAGGTTTGCAGACACGACACGAGGGTAGACAAGCAGGAAGAAACCTCGGTGGCGGCCTCGGAAAAGAGGCGAATCCTGTGCCCACCTTGTGTTCATTTCATTAGAAGTAGCTGCCGGGAAACAGGACAACGTGAGGAGCCCAAGGCCACGATGTGGATGGCCGCTCTCTGCAGAGAACAGCAGAATGCATGACATTGCTCTTAGCGCTGCGAACAGTCACTCACCCAGACATTTGGGGCAGCACTGTCCGGGAGGGGTGTGGCTGAGGTGCTGTGGGCAGGAGAGGATGGGACAGACTTCTCGCACGCACTGTGTCCTGCCTCCCTGAAGAAGAGAGAGAGAAAACAAAGCACGTTTAGAAAAGTGAGCGCATGAGTATCGATCGTGGAAATATCTGGCTCCAGTTGGGGACTTTCGTGGCATTAGGTCACTGGGTGGCTGCTTCAATCCGTGTAATTTCTCCCAAGCATCCTTTCATTTTCCCTGTCAGCCACACACATGGTACCAGCGAAAAGATTGCATCTCAAAAGAGGGTCAGGGCATCACCTCTTTTACCAGCCACCACCTTTCTTTATCTCGTTCCATCTCCAGATCGACTAGCTGTCTCAGTTTGCCTGAGATTTAAGGTTTTCAGGACTAAAACCGGGAAGGTCTTAGGCCAACCAGAATAAGGTGGCCTCTCTTTCCAACCCCCGAGCACACAAAGGTTCCTGAGACCTCCGCTCCTCGTTCAGACCCCCGTCTCGTGTGGGTCCCACGGACATCTTCCCCTGGGTGGGCTTCCCTTTCCAACATGGCTTATAGACATGGCTGGGATGGCTCAGTGAGGTTGAAATTAGAAGGAGCGGACAGTCTGCTAAAAAGGGATTTGTTGAGAGTTGACATTCAGAAGAACGATTTTGCTGAATTTACCAAGCTAACTTAACGCTGTTTCCATCAACTAGGTAGAACGTGTGATGACTGATGCTGGGCAGACTGGCCGAGCCTCAGTGCACTGTGGGAGAAGGTCGAGAGCCTTCAGCTATTTCTCCTGCACTTCATTCTCAGCCTCTTCTGTGCCCCAGCACCCATCACCTCTGACACCCCTTCCTTCCTTCTTTACCTCAGCATCACCCTTCCTCTGCCCGGCAGCATCTCTCCCCTCCCCAGAAGGTGAAGAGGCAGCGTGCTGACTCTGCCTTCTCTACCCCTCATCACGGGCACCTGTTTACCCAGCCTCAGCAACTTGTAACTGAACCTTTAGAAAGCTAGAGCAGGCAAAAAACCAAAAAACAAACAAACCAAAAAAAACCACCTGTTTTCCAGTCACTTTACATCCAACAACTCTGCAAGGCTCGTGTGGAAACTATCCTGGGCAAAATGAATCGCCATCAAATTTGTGAATAATTAAGTATTGATGGTCTTTTTTTTTTTTCCTCAGAAAATCAGTTAATTTGGTAAATAAACCACCAGGCAGATGGAATTTCAATGGATTGGGTTCTCTGGGGTTGGATCTAGAAACCAAATTAAGAGACCCTCAGGAATCTGTTGTCTCAAATGGTTAATTTACATCTTGAGAGGCCTCAGAGAACTCACTCACTCATTTCCTCCTGCCTCCTCCCCACTTCCCACAGCAACACCAGACGCCAGCCATTTACTCCCATCCTAGCCTACGCTGTCTATCTTCCGTTGTTTCTGCTTCCCCTGCCTGTTCTTGCCATTTTTATTAGCATAGTTTATATTTTGGTAGGGATGGATGGAAAGGGTAGGGCACGTTATGTCTTTTTAAATATTTATGATTCTTAAACCACTTTAATGTTGGATTCTTCCCCAAACCAATGGAGAACATGTGAAAATACCACAAAGAGCTCTTCTGTTGTTTTTACATTATTTTCAGATCAGCAAGAATCACTCAAAAGCTCCTAAGAGTCACCGGCTGCTCTCTGCGAGGTTCCTCACTCAACTCTGCATAATTCTACAGCCGGGCCTTTCCCCAGGCTGCAGAGACGCAGAGTCTGAGTTTGGGTCGGACTCTGAGGTCTGCCCCAGCTCATCCATAAACCACGAAGTCAAAGAGGCAGAGGACAGACGCTGCCCTTCGCTTTTCATTTCAAAGAAGCTCATCTGCAAACAGCTTCTGAAAATTCCGAAGCCTCGGGCCGCATGAGGTTGCCTGTGCTTTTTCTCAAGGTGCACAGAGAACACATTCTTTTCATCAATATTCTCTGTTCCTGTTGGACCGGCATCTATTTCTCAGGCATATTTTAAAATTAAAATTTAAAAAAAATATATTGCATAATTGCATAGGAGTTAACGTGTCCAACACTTCGGAAAGCTGGCAAAAGATTATTGGTACCCCGGTCATTTTTCTTATAATAAGGTCAAATAGCAAATTTTGCATACACAATATAACGGCAGTTGGTGTTTCCCTAGAGTCCGTTAAAGTAACTTGAACTCCGTTCTGGATTTGCTGGTTTGACCAAGTTTTATTTTGTTTGGGTTGCAGTACTGCGGCCCAGCCCCAGTCCCCAGGCTGCATTCCAACGAAGGCCTCCAAAGGGAGCCAGGCCTTCCAGCTCACAACCTGCGTCTATAATTTCAACTCAGCAGGGACTCTGGTTCAACTATAAGCTGCGGCTATGCTGTAAACTAACAAAGTTAAAATAGCAGAAGTAAACATTACTGTTTTGCAAAATGTACTCATTCCTTCTGTAACGGCACTAACTCACGTTCTATCAAATTATCACGATTGCTTCCTAGTTGGCTTTCCTGCCTCAACTCCCTTCTACTAAGTCATCCTGGAAGGTTCCATATGTCTGGGACTCTTTTCCAGCACCCTCCCATCATTTCATTATTTGATCAAATATTTTTGAAGGCCTATCACGTGTTGGGGATATAGCAGTGAATATAACATATGAAATCATTCTCTTTGTGGAACTTATGTCCCCACTGAGCACACTCCCATGCTAAGGTGAAGGATGGCTTACCACTGCATTCAAGATCAAGTTCAACCCACTCAGGCTAAAAATCAGTGTAGAAGTGACTTGAGCTCAATAACATCTGTTTCTTTTCTTTCCCCCAACACAGCGCACTCCATTTCCCAGACTCTCTTGCAATTGGGTGTGGCCATATGATTCAGTTCTGACCAATGGGAGGTGGTTAAAATAATATAACAAACACACTTGTAGGCCTGGCCCATAAAAATCTCTCATACACAATGCTCTATTCTCTCACTTTCTCTCTCTACTGGATTTCTAGCCAGCTGAATGGAGGGGACGTCAAGAACTTCGCAAGAAAATGAAGAGAGCCAGCTTCCCTGAGTCATCATATAGAAATCTACCCACCAAAAACCTACGATGAACCTTTAAATGAGCAACAAAAAATTGTGTTGTATTAAAACACTCAGATATATTAGTTCTTTATTATCACAATTAGCCTCCTTTGTCAAAATGCCCATAATCTTCTTTCCAATGATTTTCCCCTTAACTCCGACATAAGGAAAGGGGTTCAGTAGATCTTATTTCTTCCTTGATTGCCCCCAAGCACATCTTCAGCCTTGAGCTTTTTTATACATACTTCTTTCCCTCTATCCCTCCATCAATGGACCCCTATGGAAATACCATTTCATTCTATGTCTATCTCAAGCCTCCTCACATCTGTGAAGCCTTCAAGTCCCATTCAGTTCCCAGAAACTTCCTCCCTCTTCCTGTATCTCTTCTTTTCTCATCTGTACCCCTGAATTTTGGGCACATACATAAATTTTAACTCTCATGATGACACTGGTTTTGCCTTCAAGCTAGACTGTCGTTCAGAGCAGGAACCAGTCCTTTGAGCCCAACATCCTTTAGGAAAGTGACGGGCTCAAGGAAACATCTCAGTAAATAAAAATTGTTGAATGAAAGAAAGAGCCACCATGCATATTGAGCTCTAGAACCTGTCTGAATTCTTCGGATGGCTTTAACTACAGGATGCAGATGAGCTGGCATAGCTCAGGCCTCTCTGCTTCTGCTCATCTTTGTATCTCCTTGGGTTTTGTGCACAGTAGGTAATAATTAAATGTTCATTGGTGCCGATACTTCAAAAAGCAACGTTCACTCCTGACTTGGAAAGTTGATAGGATTCCTGGGAGCCCAAGTATTTTGTTAAATGCTTGAAAAATTTCTAAATGGTTAAAATACATAGAGATTAATGACTACAGCTGACCCCTAAACAACAGAGGGGTTAGAGGTGCTGACCTCCCACGAAGTCGTAAATCCTCATATAACTGTTATATTCTCATCTGGTCAACAAAGGAAGGAATGCTAGGAACTTCCACAGTACTGATAAGTTATCATTTTCACCATTTGTCTTTTTTGGGAAAGGCAAGTTTGTTGCTTAGAGGTGGTCATTTGTTCTAATTGCATATCTGAGTGCTTCTCCAAAAGTAGCTGTTTTTGAGAGAGAGAGACTTGAAACTTGTGCCAGGTCTCTTTTCAGCCCTCTTATTTTTCTTTGAGCTGATTCAGTCAAGAACACGATGCTTTGTGTCAAAGTTTACCCTAGAGTAGCACTTCTGTTGCATAATAAAAATCTATCTTCCTGAATGTAGTGATGAGTGCAAGACCAGAAAACCACAGCCATGTGCATATGTGCATGCAGGATGCTTCTCTCACCCCTGGGGATTGCTGAAAAATGGGGGCTGGAAACGGTCCTGCAGCATGTGACATGGCACGCTTACCTTGACCGGGATGCAGAGCCTGGCTCTCTAACTGGGGATGGGAAGCAGAGCAGCACATTTCTCACCAGTTATAACCATCGGCTACACTCAAGCACATTCTAAAGTGATTTTCCCCCAATGTTCACTTCTTTTTAAGAGAATGGGGTTCTCCATTGATTCCAGATGAATGTGGGAATGAGGGGTGAGAAAAACTGGAGGGGATAGTGTAGGGGAGAAATACATCTTTGGTGCAAGAGTTTATGTGTGACCCAAATTCTTATATCATAACTCACAGTGGTGCACAGCTGATTTGTGACCAGACTGCCCACTCTGAATTACAAATTGGGTCCAAAAACTTCACAAAAAGAAACATATATCCGTAGCCATTCCTCTCTTTGACCTGGATATTTATTTTGGTAAAGTTTTTGGGCATTACAGTTACTTCCGGGGTAAAGGTCTTAGTTCCTGGCTTCCTCTGCTCTTGGCCAGAGCAGAACAAGAAATCAAAGGAGGGGCAGCAGGTGCGCTATCAGGCTAAGGGAATAAATGTAGAGTGGACAAAGAGATAGAGGACACCCCATATGGTAGCGGTTAATGAGCCCATTTAGAATGAGAGGGAGAGAGAGAGACAGAGAGAGGTATGTACAGACACACACACACACACACACACACACACACACACACACACACAAATCCAATATATTGGCATATATGTATACACCACCATGGTATAATAACTTGTGTGTTTGTGTGTTCCCCACTAGACCGAGATTTTTTAATTTTTACACTATTGACATTTTGGGTCAGATAGGTCTTGTTTTAGGGGGTTGTCCTGTGCTTTGTAGAATCTTTAGCAGCCTCCCTGGCCTCCTTCCACCTGATGCCAATACACCCTTCATCCCCTGGTTGTGACAAACAGAAATGTCTCCAGACATTGCCAAATGCCCCTTAGTACAGAAACCTACATTTTTTAATAACTTTCCCAGATGATTTGGATGTGGCTGTCCTAGGGAGAGGATTTTGCAAAATGCCTCACTAACAGGAGCTTCCAGCAAGCAAGGATTAAGCTTATCTTGTTCTTTCCTCTAGCAACGAGCGCTTTTAACATGTGCTCTAGACATGTGTTCTGAATGACGGAGGACATCTTCCAGGTGGGGGGAATTCTCCCCGAGAGAAGAGCCAGGCCCCATTCCCCCTCACTGGTGGCTGGAGGCCACTCTTATTCAGGCTTGTGAAGAAAGAGGGAGGGAGGAGCAGGCAGGGATGAGGATGGAGCTAAGATTGAGTCGACTCAAATTGTGCTTCTCTGAGGCATCTGTGCTGAGACCAGTACAGGCTTCTTCACCACAGTCTGTGAGAGTCTTGGAAACTTTCTACCCCAAGAATCTAAACAGTATGCTATACGTGGGGTTTTATTTCCAAGTGATAAAATGAAACTCAACTGTGACTTTTATGGTCCAGGACATCTCTGTAAAGCTTCACCGAGATATCTATTGTGTCCCATAAAAATTTTAAGCCAACAGTACCTGTGAGAAATACCCACCAGGCTGCCAGAAACAAAAAAACCCTTTTGTCCTAACTACCCACTCAGAGAACCATAACCCGATGCTCTGTCTTGGCAATCAAGCCTTATTTTTCCCATCGACGAATGTTCCAGAGTCCTGTTGCATTGTTGTGCATATTATTGTTTTGGTCTCCTAGTCCCGCTGCAACGGATTACCACACAGGTTTAGTGGCTCCGAACCACACACATGGATTATCTTACGGAGCTGGAGGTCACAAGCCTGAAATCAATCACCGGGCCAGAACCAAAGTGTCAGCAGGGCCACATTCCTTCCTGGACTCTAGGGAAGAATCCATTTCCTTGTCCTTTCCAGCTTCGAGAGCGGCCTGCGTTCCTTGGCTCACAGCCTCCTTTCTCTAGCATCGGAGCAATCAGTGCAGCATCTTTAAATCCATCTCTGCTCGGACACCAGCCTTTGGCTTCTGCCATCTTGTGGCCTGTGATGGTGACCTTCCTGCCTCCCTTTGAAAAGGACTCCTGTAAGAGGACCTGTCCAAATCATCTGGGATAAGCTCCCCATCTCAAAATCCTTATCTTAATCACACCTGCAAGTTCCTCTTCCCATATAAAATAACAGTCACAGGTTTGGGGGATTAGGACATGACATCTCAGGGGTTAAGGGACATTATTCTGCCTACCGAAATCATGATTCAAAAAATGACATTTACATGCACTGTGCAGTCTCCGATGTACTATTTCAGGCCTAAACTCACCATGACACGCGATAATGACCTGTTCCATCAGCCTTCCCCTCGCTGAAAAAGCTAGTTTTCCCCATGTTTTTCAGAATGGAGAAGATAGTCAAGAATCTCAGTCTCCACCCTGGCTGCTGAACTGAACCAGTCGCTTACTCCACTCCCTATGCTTATCTCTAGTTGTTACCTTACACCTTTTAGAGGGTGACACCCACATCGTCACATTATGTACTCGCTCCTCACTGTCACAGGCAAAATCATAGGTGCTGATGGGCAGCAGCCTCAGGAGCATCTCTTTGGATGTCAGTGAAGCGGAAAAAACGGCCTGTCTCCCGACAAGCCTCTTCGGGGGCGCTACGCCAGCCCTGCAGGCAAGCAGCAGCCCCACGGCGAAGTTCCCACCAAGCTGTAGGACTTGGCTGTCACTCTCTGGCACACATCAACGTGTCCTGTAGGGACTTCAATGTCCTCTGAATGCCAGATAGAGGATGCCCCAAGAGTCTGACTGTGTTCAACATATTCAAAGATATTGGCAGTAAATTGTAGGAAAAAACTGCCTGTACTGGCCTCAACAGGGGGTTTGCATGGCACGACAGTGAGACCTTTGTCCCCCGACAGCTCAGCTTGGGGCCAGCTCTCAGCTGCTACATAAGGAGCAGGCCCAGCCTGGCTGTGGAGACTAGAAATGCACGCAGAGGCAAAGCTGAAGGTCACAGTTTTTGTGAAATAAATATTAGATTCGTAGATAAATAGGTGGTGTACGTGTGTTTATTGTTTCCCTAATATCATTTAAAGAGGTTTCCGTATTATATTTGCTTAAGCTTCATATTTAAAGGCGAAATTCAACTGTGCTCTTTGAGTCCTCAGTCTGCGTTCTTTCTTGTCACTTAGCCGAATGGCAGGTTTTCGTGTTTGTTTTCTCAATGTTTTTGCTTCGAAAATAAGAAAACTTAGAAATGCATCCTCTTCCCCAAACCCAGCGTTCCACACGGGCAGACACACGAATCACTGATAAGCCTGGGATACCGTTTCAGGCAAATTCCAATGGGTCCTGGGTTTCCACAAGTACTGTACTCCTTTCTCTGTCTCTTTTAGAAGCAGGAAGATGAGACCATCCTGGGAGGCCAAGGCCAGACGAGATCTCGGAACCGATGCCCTGGTTGCAAAGGGAGGAGGAAAGCCCCAGGAATCCGAACAGACTCACCAGCCTGGTCTGTTCGATGTCTGCGAGCAGGTGCTGAGGGGCGGTTAGAACACAAGGGGTCCATCTGCCCAGAGGAAGGGGAGCAGAGAGGTAGGGCTTGCTGCTAAGGGGGCTGAGAGCCTGGCCCTGCCATGCCAGCGAGCATGGGTGCTCCCTCTCTGAAACGATCGATCCATAAACAGATGAGTTCACTAGAGGACACCCTTCGAACAGTTCCCATTCCCAGAGAGCACCCCTGTAGGACATTTCTCAATAGGCATCCTAACGAAAGAGCTAAAAAAAAAAAACGAACCCTTTTCCTTCTCTTGCCATTTTTATCAAAGTTCAGTCTTTCATCATCGCGTAAGTCGTCAAAGCTGTTACAAGCCTACTTTGGACACATCAAACGCTTTATCTGCAGTTTGGCCCACTTCCAGGGAGACGAAAAGAACAGTCGTTCAGAACTCACACCTTCTACGAGTTACGAGCCCGACCCGAAAGGAAGTAAATAACACCATCGTGTGGGAGAAAGGCATTTTTGTGTTCCACAGGCTGTCTACACCCCCCGAGGCTGCACGGGCTCTAAGTGGGAAGCCACAGGAAGGCCTCTGATGGCAGCAAGGGTCTCTGGATGTACCGACTCCCAGAGAGAGGCGCACAAGCATCACGGATGACCATTCTCTAAAACCTGTCTGCTGACCGTTCTGGCGACCAGAAACAGTGTATGTATGTATAGCACGTGCTTTAGATAGTTCTTTAGTTTGTTTCCATAACATCACATGTGGATTTATCATTTGCCCTGAACTAGGCTGGGGGTTAGTTCACGGAGGGCAGAAGCCATGTTACTGTTTCTTCTGTCTTCCACGAGGGCCTCCGTCTTCCTAACTCTACAGCAAGACTAAGACAACATCGCGAGTATTTGGTTTTCAGTTAAGCACCTACTTGTTGGGGTGTCAGAGAAAGCTGAAAATAACTTAAAAATGTGTGTGCTCCAGTGAGGTTTCCTGAGGTTCAAAAATATCTGTTGTCTTCAACTGAATTAGTCTTCATTGAGATATATATCTGGATCCCATCACAGTATTGAACACATTCCTGAAATGTAAAGTTGCATGTAAAGTTGTCTTTTAAATTTCTGAATGGCAGCTGACTTGTCATAGCATCTTGGCTTTTGTTTCCCTGGTCAATAAATAGTCGAGTTTCTATATGTTAGAGGCTGTGGTCTTTAAATGAAAATTTAAATGCAAAAATCTCCATTCAGTACATATTGCTATGTGCAGTTCTTTATTTTGTATTGGGTGCCAATTTCCCAATATTCTAAAAAATTCTAAAATATTGTAAGTAAAGTGTGGCAGATCCTATAAACACTCTGGCTTCCATCATGGGACACGGTCCAGATTGACTAGAGGTTTCTGGCACTTTCCATTCAAATCGGTGATACCACTGGGTATTGGTCTTGTCAACCAATTCTAAGTTTATGTTCTGAGATAATCGGGCTACAACGCAATCTTGGCAAGCGCTTGGGATGATTGTGATCTAGGCCAAATATGATCAAAGAAAGAACAGTGTACAGGCTGTTGGAAACAGCTGTGCTGGATGGGGGTTGCGGGGCGGTGGGCGGGGGGGCGGGTCTCAGTTTGAGCCAAAGCTAGTGTTCTGACATGTCTGGGCAAGTCCAGTGAAAGGGAGAGGTTCACCCGTTTGGCTCCTCATGAGAAACAACGTTATCAGTCCTGGGGGAAGCAGAGAGGCAGCCCAACAGACTCACCAGTTCCTGAGCCTCGCTACAGAAGGAAGGCATTATCCGACTGCAACTTGGCATCTGTCACTCGAGTGATCCCAAGTCCAGCACCACAGATGCCCATGTTGCTCCAAGGGGAGAAAGACCCTAACGGCAAAGCCTAAAAGAACGATGTCCGTAAAACCTCCGTGAAACATTCAAGTACAGACCCCACTAATTTGGGATCCCTATAATGGAGTAAAACATACAACAAAGGAAAGTGATATTGGTCCTTCCCGCTTTCCCTCCATGCTGCTGTGCCATCGGAGGCTTCTAAGCTCGTAGCGGCAACGTACCATCAAAGAGGGAGGAAGTAGCAGCCATACCAGGCTGAGAACCAAAGCGCCTGGAGAAAAATGGTGGCAGCGCCAAACTGAAGAAACATCACAGACAGACAGAGCAGAAGAGCAATGTTATCCAGCCCAGGAAAGTAACAGTCCCTCGATTACTGACTTGCAGGAAGGCTAGTCCACTGTCCATCACTGGGGAGTTCAAAATAGCACCAGAGACAAGGCATGGTGGTATTCTCTGGCAAATGTATTCCTATATTGGCCAGGCAGAAAGAGAAAGTGCATGGTGTCCTATAGAAAGGGTGAGTTATATTAAATTGAGCTTCTCTGGGATCCATGTCAGGTGAGGTTAGGAAGCTTTGTCTCGTCGTCATGGCCATAACACGCTGTGGAGAGGCCAAAAGGGAGCAGGTGGCTCGGGGAGGCAGCAGCTGGGTGGGAAGCACACCTGGATATGTCCAGGTCTGAGTGGACAATAGCTTCTTAACTGTGACATCACACTTAGCAACCCCAGAGAGCTCTTCCAAACAGAGGGAGGACCATAGGACTGAACAGGTTAAATCCTTAACCTTACTAAAAGGAACAGAAAAACATTCTACCTGGGCAACACAATTAGTACCTATTTTAGAAAATGATATAGAAAGGATAGCAGTTCGGGACTGGGTTTTGTTTGTGTTTGTTTGTTTTTTAGGCCATAGCTAGAATAGAAGTTCAAGTGTTTGCCAGAACTACCCTAAGTGCTTCAGTAAAGACCAAGGACAGTCCTCATGGCTTCTGTGAAGCTAATGGAAGAAAAGGAAAGGCCACTTTTGATTGGAAATCAGGGGCGAGCCGATCCACTTAGAACAGCTGCCAGGATTTAGTGGTCAGTGGAGGAGACAGTCACGCAGAACATGCCCAGAACCCTGGCTCTCTCTAAAGACCAGGGTTGAAAAGGAGTCTCTGGGGGGCAAATGTCCAGGAGTCAAGGAGGCAGTGGTTCAAAATCACCCACCGTTTTATTATACCAACTGGAAGATGATGGCAATGCCTTCGAAATGGGTAGATTAAGCGAAAGTTTAGATAAAAGGTGGAATATCCAGCCTTTTTGACTAGGAAATCCAGAAAATTGCTTTAAAATTGATCTATGTTATTTATAAAGAGCCTCATCAACTGGTTTGGGTGCCAAGTTCAGAGAACCGATAGAAACAAGTAACTCAAAGTATATGACCCATGATCGGAACATTGCTAGTTCTGAATGGTTGAGCGTATTTGTCATCTCAAGAATGTCTGGAATATTCACAAGTGTGTAGATCATGGATATTACCCTTGCAATGATTGTTTATGTTTTGTTGTTGTTGTTGTTCTAGGAAGGTGTTTTCAGGGGTCTACAAAGAGTACGATCCACTGGGCCTTTTCCCTGGTGTGGCCTTAGAGAGTGTTTAGGCTCAAGTTTTGTTCCCTCTTTTGCAAATTCTCCCAGGCAGACTAACTTTGAAATCACAAGTGACCCATTCTCTTAGATCAATTCTGCCTGGAAAAAAAATAGTTGTTCTCTTTACAACAGTAAGAAAACATGTCAGGATGGGGAAGCTTGGGCTACCATGAGGAGATAAGTTAAAATCCATCCTTCTCAGAAAGCCTAATGGGTTTTACTTCAAAAAGGAGAAGAGTTCTTAAAATGTGGAAATGAAAGGAACAGTACTAATAGCACCAAAATAGTTCATAGCAAACATTTTATTCTATTCTCAAACACTTTCAGTTCCAAAAGGGACAGAGGACTGAAGGAAGAAAGACACAGTCACACGTACACCAAACACAATGGGCAGAAAGCTACACATTTTTATAAAGAGGCCATTTCCTTTGGCTAATTTTCAGATGTGAGGTCTTTGCACTGAAATCTTCTTAAAACTCCAGATCTGATCGATCACTAAAGAAGTAGAAATAGCAATATCCATGAATGTGGAAATGATACCAAACTCCAGATAACGGGTGATGAAGCAACAACGGGAGGGACCAGAATCCCATGTTTAAATGGTTATGAACTAGTCTGTGCCTTGAAGCTCCATACAAACCAGGGAAGCTTCCAGATTTTACATCAAGAAGAAAAACTGGAAACGTCCATGGCTTAAAGGAACCAAGCCCTGGGGGTAAGAGGTCCTTCTGACCCCAGTTTGAGCATTTACTACCTGGCACCGAAGTACTTAACATCTCTAAGCTTCAATTCCTTCACGTGCAAATTAGGGAAAACCATAGTACCCAGTCCCGCAGAATCTGTATAAAAGATAAGATGATGGAGGCGAAGCTTTTAAGCCAGTGCCTGGTGCATAGTAAGTGCTCATTAAATGGCAGCTCTTACAAATATTTAGGGTCAAATTAATTTTGAATCCCCACCAGCTCTATAAATTAATAAATGAGCGACCTTGGGCAATTTACTTCATCTAAGTCTTGGTTATTGTATTACTAAACAATGCCATTTTCCTCACGAAGCTACTGTGAACGTTTTATGAGTGAATGTGCTTAAAGTGCCCAGCTACAGTCCTGGACCTGTAAAGGTTACCGATAAAAGTGAACCTTCAGCATCCCTGCCCCGCCCTGCTCTCTTCTGGATTAGCCATTTAAAGTACGTTCCATTGGCCATGAGAAGGACAGGGCTGTGGCGACGTTCCCCCTGAATTAGCTGGAGAACATTTGTGTTTCCCTTGGCGCCGGGAACACATGAAGTAGTCTTTGGGGTGGACAGTAGTGTATACATCGCTCGTGCATTTGTATAACGTTTCAAAGCACTTTCTTGATGTATGCAGTGTGACAGCTGCGGTAACAATATATTTATATAAGTTCTACACAGATTTTATAAAATAAACTTGCACACGTTTGTTTTCCTAAGGAGGGGTGTGTTTGGGGGTTGGTGGAAATAAGTGTTTCATCTCGCTAGAGAAAGTAATGCATGCTGGCATGCTCCCTCATGCTCCGTTGCCACAAACAGGCTGGTGTGTCCTATGGCTGCGTGAGGCCACCCCACAGATATAATAGGTCACTGTATAACCATTTTTTAAAAATGTTTTTTGATAAAAAACAGCATTGATGGGCACCGTAACCACAACCCACCTGAGGTCTCGAGGAAAGGATGAAATAGAAGGCTGTGACTTTTAGCACACTGAATCCCTCCGGCAAATTGTCACAGCCCCAGCTGGCTGTCCATCTTTCCACATGTAGGAGCGAGCCAAGTGTGAAAGACGATGACAAGCTCTTAGCAATATATGCCAGCATTGACCTGTCTTCTTTCAGAGGCACTAGAAAAATTGTCTGCATTGGCCATCAAAATTATCAAGGTAATTTATATTCGATTATCTCCTAGAGCATTTCTTAAACTAGTACTTTGTGGAATTTTGTTTCCTAAGAGGTTGGTAGGGTTTCCATGACACAGGACTCCTACAAATAAATAAGTAAGCTTGTTTTAAACAAAGTTACATAGGTTTCTTTATCATAGGACTTTTCTTGTCCATTAGAGCATATGGGTATTCAATGGGGAGAGTATAGGATATGGTGTTTCTCAAACTTATTTGACCATAGAACCCTTCTGTCCCGGCATATTAACATATGCTGGCACAATATAATGAGGAAAATAATTTGGAAAACACTAGTTAACTTCAATTTACTACTACTGTATGCCTGTCCTAAGTATCTACGGCTATAGGGTCCTTTGTCCCTGGCACAAAGTTCTTGGTGACAATCTTTGGTTAAACAAGTCCTTGTATTGAGTAATCAATAGTCCTTAATTGAATAATCAATTCTATTCCCCAAACTTCCTTCTTCATAATGTTATATTAAATAATATGCTCTTTAAAATCAATTTAAAATTATATTTTTATACATTTCAAAAACCACTCAGTTTGTTTGTTTGTTTGTTTGACAACTGTCAACACAAGCTATCTAAGGATTCCCAATACTTCTGTTTTTCTTGCATTATTATTATCTTGATTTTTCAGAAGTTTTACATATTTACGATAGAAAAAAAGAATTCTAAGCTCTTTTCCAACTCCATACACCAGGTCGCCTTACCAATTTTTGGTATTTCTGGACTATTTCTAAATACCATAGTATAAACTATGACCTCTACCTCCACTGTCTCTGGAAACACAGTTGGCCGACCATGTGAGATGTGTGGTTCTCAGGTCTTTAAAAGGGGTGTTAATAAGATGTGCTGAACACTATTTTGGTCATGTCGTTGTCTTTTTTGCCTAGAAAACTCACTCCTCAATCTCTACCTCTGGGTGGCCTTTAAAGTGACACATCATAAACAAATAGAACCCCTAGAGAGTCCTCAGAAGGTGGATTCAAACAAAGATCCAAAGAAAAGGCTCATTTACCACTGTGGCTTCCTCATGGGACCACAAGGGAGGCAGTGACAGTCCTGAGCTAGGTTAGGTCAAGGAGCTGCATAAACAGAGTAGAATTAGGCCAGAACTCTGGGGACCAGGCAAGGACACCAGGCTAGGAGCAGTCGGGAGCATCAGCCAGAAGGATCAGCCCGAAGGTTCAGCATCCTTCCCAGTGGCCAGCATTGTAAGGAGGCAGGGCTCACAATAGCATGAATTTCACACTCATCTCAGGCCCTTTATTTTGCTGATAGTGACATTAAAATATTAATATGTTTTTTAAATTCTTTCAAAAAGTGTGAGAGGTTTGAAGCAGCTTCCCCATTCATCTGCTTTCATTTTTACTCATGACTTTCAAATCTGTCTCCACGTGCATATATAATTTTATATCTACGGTTAAGGAGCTTGTCTTCCGTTCACCAGTTTATCCACAGTGCCTACTGCAATGTCCTTTTCCAATAAAAAATGACAGCTTTTATAGTCAGACTCCAATACCATTGGCTCATCGACCTTCCCTGCTTAAAATCCTAGCAAGCAGTTCTCCTGATTTTCCATAATGAATATTTTATTGCCTGTTTAATATTCCATTATGTTGATGATATGCTTTATGACGCTCTCACACATATGCCTCTAAATTCCAACAAGAGAGGTTTAATACAGAATCATTCGGGCTAGTCACCATGTCCCCAGCTCGCTATCCACGTTTCCATATAAAAGAATTAGCCAGCCGTGAAAGGCAGTGACTGCTTATCTGCAACTGTGCCCCCATCCCTCACTCCTCAATTGCCCTTCAGGTGGGTGCAGCCCGCAGTTGGAGCCCGCTCCCAGGGGGACAATATGCGTATCTAGGAGCCTTTGGACTGGGGGTCAGCAAAGATATCTCATGGACATTTCTGGATAAACACAGGAACCAACGGACAATGGAAATGCTAAGGAAACTGCAGAGAAAAACGGAAAAAACGATTTGCTTCCTATTTAAATGAGATATGGATTCCTAATCTGGGCCATATGTGGATGACATAGTTTTTAAACCAGTGGTTTTCAAACTTTTTGCTCTCAGAGTCCCTTTACACTCTTAAAAATTATCAAACCCACCAAAGAGGTTTTGTTTCTATGAGTTACATCTGTCTGTCAACATTTATCATATTAGGAAGGAAAAACTGAGAAATTTTAAACATGTGTTCATTTAAAAATAACAAAAATCAATCATATGAACATAAGTAGCACATTTTTATGGCAAATAACTATATTTTCCCAAAACAAACAAACAAAAAATTAGTGAGAAAAGTGCACTATTCTACCTTTTTGCAAATCCCTTTAACATCTGGCTTAATAAAAGACACAGGGTTTTCCTATTGCTGCTTTCTTTCATCTAATTGCAAGGTGTGGTTTTTAGTGCGGTTATATAAATAAAATCCAGCTTCACACAGATAATGTAGTTAAAAGACAGGCAGATTATAAAGAGCCATTTCATATAATTATGGATACTCTTCTTTGATACTGTACCAGATACAACAATTTTAAAGGCTGGTTGTAATATGGATTCAAAGTCACATCTTGCAGTTTAGGGGGACACTTTCCCCATGCATGGTACGTGTGACAGCATGCATTGGCCATTTGGAAAATATCGACTTAGCCACATCTTCAAAATGTTGCTGTATTTCATTATCAAATATATATAAAAAATACATTTACTAATATCCTCTCTTACCGCTTTGGAAAAGTCTTTAATTATCAGAAATCTGTCAAGCTCACAAGGGCAAAAAAAAGTTTTCCAAAATTCTAATTTTCACATAAAAGTTCAAATTTTATGACTGGTGACCTAGACTGCCATTTATTTTCTTTGAAGTGACACTCTCACTTTTTTTTTTTTTTTGAGAAGATGTCTACCATATATATGCCCAAGTCTAATCTGTCTTTTCCAAAAAAAAAAATGAAATTTCATGAAAAAAGTGGTTGGTTCAGCTCACAACTCAAACAAACTCCTAAGTATTTTTCCTTTAGATATCGACTACCTTTCAATATTCAGCAGACTATTTTTTTCTATACGTGCCATATGAAAACATGTATTCAAGGGTAAGATTTAATGAAAGCAATTTTTAGTATCATCAAGGACATTTTTAAGTATAAATGGCTTTTTTTTTAAACTGAGAATACATGGTGGTGATCAATACATTGACCACTTTGACTATGCTAAGGCTCTAGCAATTTTACTCACTATCAGTGTGAATGTGAACATAGTAAAAAAGGCAAATAATGTCTTAATATTATGATAAAAGTGGTTTTGAACTCAGGAATCCTTTGAAACAGTCTTGGGGACTTCCAGGGACCCATGGACTGCACTTTGGGGACTACTGACTCAAATCCTCTGACTTTTACATTCTTGAGGTCAACCTCCATGAAGCAATTCTTATAACCACACAAAAACAAACCAAAGTACAGCAGCGCACGTGGGTCACAGAAATGAACTCTATTGTCCCAGGAAAATACTGTCCATCACCACTTACATTGCCAAGTTCACGTAGCGGACTGTAACACCACATGGACTGTGGGGTGAAAAAGGATCATTAACACCACCCACAGAGCCAGCCAGATATGAGCCATCGAATCTTGAAAACACCAATTGTGTTCCAGCAAAACTGTCAAGAGTCCGTATTAGTCATTGACACCCATATTTTCAGGTATTCAGTTGAAAAAAGACAGCCCTTTGTGTGGGTTGAAAAATGAAGTATAAATCTGGGGGCCAAGACTGAGAAAGAGCAGATGCTTGTGTCTCCAGAGTGTGTACCTCCTTCTCCAAAAACGTATCTGTCATCAACTTCAACTTAGAGGATCAATAAAGGACTTTTACAAATAAACACAGTGGCCATTTTCATTTTAGGGACTCTGAAATCTTGGTAATCAATCTGATGGCACGAAACGCCAGCTACCCCTTCTCCAGTATGCCTTAGGCAGGGCGTCTTCACAAGATGGCCATTGTGTTGAGTAAACCAGGACCCACAAGAACCAGATCCGGTGTGCTGAATGAAGGCGACAATATGATGTTGTCAGCTACTTGCTGAGAATGTTCACTCAAAGGAAACTGAATAAGAAGTTTCCATATTCCTCTTCTTTCAAAATCCAAGAAATCCTTGCATGAAGTTGACCCACAAAGAAGAAGTAATCCAACGCAGAACCTGTGATTTATAACAATGATGGCCACTGAAATGGCTGATTGTGTAATAGAGTCATCCTTCAACTCTGCCTAGTCCTGTTCCCTCACCACGGCTCCAGATCCATCTACCTAGGGCCACGACCCCATCACAGTTCCCAGACCAGTCAGGGAAAAAGAAAGTAAGGGGTCAACTAGTGTCAAGCCCTCTACCTTCACAGCACCCCAGAGGTACTTGACACTGGATTCCCTTTCTTACTAGGCTGGGCCAGGAGGTCATATTCTAATGCTGAGCTCAAAGCAGGGGGTTTGGATTGTTCCTGACACTCTAGGAGTTCTTGAGCCTTTATCCTAACACCTCCTGGTCAAAGGCATCCCCTGCCCTCTCAAACCCCCCTGAGCTGGACAGGCTAACTGATACATCCTGTTTCAGCTTCCAAATAAACATAAAGTCCTAATAGGTGGGTCAGAAATATCCTGGCAGCTCTGCTTCCAGAGGTTTTCTTTCTAGGCCCTGGCAGCACATGCACACACTCTCGGCATCCCTGCCCTACCCCAAATCTGGTTCACAAACTCGCCTTAGTCTCCCATCCTCTCACCCAAACTGACCACTGCTTTTATGCTGGGCTTCTGCCATGGCCCCCTGGCATCTGGGACCTAGACTCACTTCTCTCTGTCCTTGAATCTCAGGTTGAGGAGCAGAAGCTTCCCCTGGGAATAGAATTCCCTGAAGAGGATGTGACACTTGCCTCCTTGGATCTGTGAGCACTGTGTATTCCCGACTCCTGGAAAGAGTCACTGCCCTCCTGGCCTAGGGCCCTCTAGCTCATCACAGGCCCCAGACCCAACCGTTTGCCTGAAACTGGGCTGCAAAGGTTTTACTGCCCTATGCCAACCCCTCTGCCTGGCTGCTCCCCTCTGCCCGGCTGTACCCCTCTGCCTGGCTGTACCCCTCTTTCTGGCTGTACCCCTCTGCCTGGCTACACTTTAACTTTTGAGCCTGTCCTCTACCTCCCCTCCCCCAGCCATCACATCTGGGAGCCACTGTGCCTCCTAGACAAACACATATTTACAAATCAAACAAATCCAATCAGAACGTCACTTTAAACATTCTAAATCACCAATTAAAAGGTCAAGTTAAAATTCATGCTTTCATTGGCAAACCATTGGGGGGGGGTACACGTTTGTTAGGTTGAGGGGGAGCAGACCATTTTCGATGTTATTTATGAACAGCGATTACATAATTATATACAAACAGTTTGCACGGAGCCTACAGATTCATTTTATTCAGACATCACAGCAGAAATGCCAAGTCACAGCTAACAAATGGCTTTATTTCCTCCACAATTCTAGATCTCCTGTATCACTGACACCTTGAGACAAGCCAAGAGTCAACCCCACTGCCGGAGTTACTCCAAATATCTTCTCAGGATGCCTACATCCGGATTACCTGAGTCATTTGCTAAAAAATGTGTACTGCATAAAAATGAGCCACCTTGAGTCTACTGTATGAGAATCCGAGTGCAGAGCTTGGGATTTTAATGAATGCTTTCGCATTCAGGATTCGCATTATTAGTAATATTACTATTAGTATGTCACACTAATAATGTCAGTAAAGAGAGGAACAGGCAAAAAAGCTAAACTCATCCTTATAACCACTCTAGAAATTTTATAGGTAATATTTTAAGTTGATGAATCAAGAATGAGCAGTACACGCATATCATAGAGTAATATGGAGAAAGACATCAGAAGAAAGAGCCAGAAATATTGGAGTGAGTCACTGATGGGGAAAAGAATACAGGGTAGGAGTGAGGGAGTGGAGTATTATTGGTTTTGTTTTTAACCTTTAGCACTATTTGATTTTTTCCACCCACATATTAACTGAATTAAAAATACAAATGTACCAAGAATAAAGAAAATAAAACACTCTATTATTCAGACTTCTAATTTATTTGGATTAGTGTTTCCATCCCCTTTCCATTCATCTGTGGTAGTAAAATGACCCCCACTTCTTGAAAATAAACAAACAAGAAAAACACAGAGGAATCAAGGATGACTGGTTTTTCGATTTGGGTTCACTTGGACAGAATACAAAATCTATCAACATACTGTTTTAGCCCTTAGCTTAGCTGTCTGCTTCATTAAACGAACAAAGAAATTTTATAGAAACTCCCTCTTGACAAATGTGCAAAAACACCAGTCAATGACTATAAGCGATCAAAAATGGATTCTAAACATATCTTAAACCACTTCAAATTTCCTGTGTGCTAGCTACATAATTCCTACTAAAATGGAGCAGCATATGGCATAATTCAATATTCTCCAGAAAGTCCTGTGATTTTTCTTTACCTAAGCTTACATCGAACCTGTATAACGGGAGACTTGAAATTACTTAGAATTTGGCAAAGGATGTTGAAGGTCGGGAGGGATTGCTCAGGACAGAGACAGATATAGCGAGAGAACAGAAAAACATGGGGACATGGCTAGCTGAGAGGAGGGAGGATTCTATGACTAAGGTTCCCAGCCACTGTCACAATGGTGCCATTCTATCAGCAACAAACAAACAAACAAACAAACAAAAGCAGGAAGGTACAGAAGCCAATGACATCATTATCCATTTTCTACATCATACTTCATCATTGCCCAGTTAGGGATTACAATGAGAAAACATTTAACTGTAGAGTCCGGGGTTCCAAAGATGCATGATGACTAGCCAGAGGTGACAAACTATGACAGCTGTGGATATTGATACAAAAAGATCAATGATTTATCCATCACTAATTTCTTCTGTGTCACTGGGAAAATCTCAAGACCTACAATATGAAGGGGATTAACTGGATACCCCCAAAGCGATGCCTCTTTCTTGAGAAGACCTTTCTTTTATGTCAAGTGTCACTCAAGTTCCTTCAGGTCACGCCTTTCCTCCGCGGCCCTCTCAAACCGTCTGAATTCATTTCACTGCTGGTTTCAAAGAGCATTCCAAGTTGGCTCAAGTCCCCTCAGATCACACACCGATCTCTGTGACAAGAGATAGGTTATCGTTTTCATGTATAACTCCCAAGAGGGAGCCCAGAAGGGCGATAGCCACCTTGTCACCACAGACAGCGTGAGATAACTACTGTATCTGAGACAGACCCTAGACCGTCTCAGGGAAAAGGCGAGCAGGGTTTGAGCATTTTGCCAGCACGATAGCTTCTTTTCTGCCTCTCCTCTTGCCATTTTTTTTTTTCTGGCAAATGTTAAAGGGATCGGTCCACCCAGTCATAATCTTATTAAGCGAAGCCAAATCTGAATTACCCTTGCAGGCTATTTCTTCTTCCAGTCTGAGCAGAAGAACTCAGAAAGTTGGCTGTAACAAAGCTTCATTATATGCGCTATAGAGCTTTTAAAAAGATTCGAATTAAATACTGAGTTGGAGTTTCCTAATTGAGAAAACTTTCATGAAGGAGTTCAGATTCTTCCTCCAATGTTTTGAAGTCTCAAATGAAGTCTCCATTGCCTTCTGGAACTCAAGAGTTTGCCTCTCCTCAGAGGCACTGGGAGTAAAGAAAGCGGTTGCCTGGGTAGTGTTCTTTGCTGTGAGTCCCCCAAACCCAGCACAAGACAAGGGAAGGCAAAGTGTGGGAAACGGTCCCCAGAACTTGACCCTCACAGATCAGGCTCAGCAAAACAGGGCAAGAATCTTGAGTCCTACCGAATGGGACATTTTTTAACTGCAAGTCTCTAATATTTTCAAAATTAAAGTGGCTTCTTGAGTCCTATCATTTGGATATAATTCCTAAAAGGCCCATCATTTGATGACAGGCAGTTTCTACCTAAGTTGGACGGTTTTCATGAACGCCAAGAGGACTCTAGAAGCCATGACCAATAAGCACGCCGGAACAGCACAATCCCTAATTTCATTCTTCGGAAAGTCACTGTACTCCCTGCTGCTCAGTATCCCATCACTGCCATCACATTTCACGAGCAGCAATACTGCACAGGAAAGTAAGTTCCCTGGGGGCAGGGATGCCTTGCTACCTTCACTGATAATGTTTCACTCTTCTGCATGGTGTCTGCCATTCAATCAATATTCAATGAATGAACCACAAACGAGGACAGCTTAGACAACTCGGCATCTTCTTAGGATAATCACATCCAAGAGAACACAGTATCAATGAGATACCCGATCAACAAACATCTTTTTTCTACTGCGTCAATACAAGCCAGTAGGAAAAGAATGCTCATCTGGAGCCTTCAGCAAAGCATGAGAAAATGAACACCAGTCACAGCTCTTCAACGAATTCTTTCAAGATTTGCTTTGCAGCCAGATGTTGGTTCAAGTTTCCAGCGAGGTCATTTCATCGTTAGAGAGCCTAGGTATACATGCCTCCTCTGAATGGGGCAATACCTACCGCCAACGATTATTGTGAAAACTAAGCAAAATAGCTCACCTAAACCTTCACAGGCCCTGGCTTATATAAAACCCCCAAAATATTATTTCTCTTTAAGGTCGCGATGATATGAAAAATATCTATTTTGATTAGATTTCAATTCATTAAGTCAGATGAAAACCTTTTAACTGAAGTAATATCTAGATTTTTTTTTTTAAGCATGCTATTACAAAGTTGTGTGAGGCAATTAGTCTCACTTCGTTAGGTAAAAGAAACCTTTATTGTAACTGAGCTTTCCGCGGCACCAAAAAATTCAGAGATAATAAACATCAGTAGCTGGAATTCATGCTAACGAGCTAGTCATCCTAAAATATTTGTCTAAAAGTTTCAAAACATTTCAAAAATATTCTTTCCATATTTCCATTAGCTTTGTCCAAATCAAGAGCCTTTTCTTCCACAAGCCTGTGATTCCAGTGCCTCGAGGTTTGTGGACCATGCCCCTCTACGGCAAACACGAGTATTTATAAAGCAATTAACTCACTGGAATGGAAAACGGCCGGTGAAACTAACCCTCTATTTATCTTAAATCTCTCTCTTCACACTACACACATCTATAACATATACATGTGTGTGCGTGTATATGTGTGTGTGTGTGTGTGTGTTTGTTTGTTTTTAAGAAACGTGCTCTTCAGAGAGAAGGGGTGATTTAATTTGTGATTTTCCTGTTTGGGGAAAATGCTTTCATAAAAGGTGAAATTCTATCGAAAGAGTCACGCTGCCTACAAAGGTCAGAGACAATAGCTTCCTCTGTGCTCACTCCGCCCAGAACTGACTGGCCCCTCTTCTGCTGGGCCTCGGCAGACGTGTCTCTACGGGAGTCATTCTGGATAATTCAGTCCAGTCATCCTGTCCCTCACGTTATTTTCAAGGACTTCTCATTTTACCCCCATGATTTTTTTTTCCCAAAAATAAATCAGAAGAACAGATAGTTTGGGTAGAATGCAGATTCCCATACAGTGCCTGATGCAGATCAGACAGGGGGAGTGTTTATAACGAGTCTTGGCTCCCAGAAGTGAAATCTGAGTGGGAGGTGCTGAGGAAAGGGTCGACCTGGGGTAATAGAGTCCTTGATCTTGGTCCCCTGATCAGAGAATGGCCCCCAGTCTGCTAACATGTGCAGTTTCTTCCTAACCTCAGCTGTCCGTACCATGTGATTTATG